>RJWM01019835.1:0-38246 GCA_004363535.1 Dasyprocta punctata | reverse complement strand
ATCCGTGCTGTATATGCTACCCGCTGTTAGTCATTAAGTAGTGTCTCAGATATCTGATCCTATGTAGCAGCATCCCAGTGCTGTGTTCAAGTAACCCTTATTTTATAGAATAATGGCCCCTAAGCCAGGTGTGGTGGTGCATGCCAGTAATCCCAACACTCTGGAATCACAAGTTAGAGCCCAACTTGCACAACTTAGTAATTTAGTAGGACTCTGTCTCAAAATAAAAAAGAATTAAATAGCTTGGGATACAACTCAGTGCCAAGGCCCTGGGTTCAATCCCCAGCATGAAAAAAAAAATTGAAACTTTTCCCAAAGTTTCTGCTGTCTGAGCAAGAAGCAAAACCAGGAAATGTCACCCCCAGGAGACTTTGTCTCTCAGTCTCTTAAACTCAACATCCAGGCCAATCAGGGCTGTCCTCAGCCACCAATGTCAGCCTCCAGGAAAGGACCCCGCACAGGTCAGCCAACTCAAGAAGGATTTTTCCAGAGGGCCCCCGTCTCTCTCTTTGTACTCTCTCATCTTTTTTTTTTTTTTCATCAGGGATCGAACTCACAACCTCGTGTTTGCCAGGCAGGCGTTGTGCCACTGAGCTATATCCCCCGCCCACTATGGCCAATATTAAGACACTAAGAACATCACTGAACACAAAGGTGGGAGTTGATACACAAAACCAGATGTCAGCCAGGGATGACAGCATATGCTATAATCCCAACCATCTGGTAGTCTGAGATAGGAGGATTGCAAGTTTGAGTCCAGCTTGGGCAAAGCTAACCTTTTTCAGGGGAAAGCATCATTGTCTCCATTTTACTGGTAATAAAACTAAGGATCAGCAGGGTGAACATCGTACACCTAGACACTGAAAACCTGTGTCACACTGCTTTGCCATGGGGCCTCCCACAAAAGTGCAATGTCTTCAGAATGGCCTTGGACAGGAAGTGACTGTCACACCAGTGACCTCTGGCTGCTGGACACTTGCTCCACCATCCACAGGCCCTGGATGGGGCTTGTTTTCAGAACAGGCCCAAAGTGACCTGTCTGTTCAGGGGCAGCCTCCAATTCTCCCCAGTGACAAGTACATTTTTCTACCTAAAGGAACTGCCACCCAGCAGGCAACATTCTTATTTCTCCTACAAATGATTTTTATTGTTTTGGTTTTTCTCTTTAATGACTGCCTTTCTTTTGAACCAAACAAAAGTCCATTGAGCAGTTCCCAGCCCCCTGAAATGCCTTGCTTGTTCCACTGGGGACCATTGTGTCCCTTAGCCTCTCAATCCACCATGTCAGTGGGAAGGCAGGATGGTCTCCTTGGCTGCTGCCACCTAGCCGTGTTTGTGATCCTGGCCCAGTCATTTGACCTTCCTGAGGGTCCATATATTCATGTCTGTCTTAGCCACATTCCTTGTCAATGAGACCCAAGATCAGAAACCTGCAACTTAATTAAAGGAGGAGAGGTTTATTTTGGCTTATGGTTTCAGTCCATGGCTAGCAGGTTCTGAGGGAGAAATACCAAGGTGGAGGAGCCTGGTGGAGGAAAAGGTGTCCAACCCATGGCAGCCAGAAGGCAGAGAGAAGAGGAAGGACCTGCAGACAAGAACACACCCTTCCCGCTCACACGGAATGTGTTGGTGCAAAGCGCAATCAAACATACAGCGAATGCTCCTACGCAGCACCGTCCGACCGAGAAGCAGGCTCATAAAAACACGGCAGCGTCCTCATCCCCCTATTCACAGATCTGGCGCCACAAGACTGTGGCTCTCGCCTCAATCAAAATGACCATGAAAGGTAAGCATTTTGAACTGATTCAGGACATTGAGGCAACTACAACAGCACAACTAGAGACACTCACAAAAGAGGACTTCCAGAACTGCTTCAGAAAGCAACCAGAATAATGGGATCCCTGTGTTTGAAATGAGGAGAAGCATTCTGAGGAGGATTCATGGCAATGTGTCTTTTGTTATACTAAATTTTCTTTCAATTTAAACATTTACCGTAGTCTTTTATCATACCACGTATGTCAAGGCTTTTACTTAACACCTTAATTAAAAAGGGATGAGTCAGCGAGATGCCTGCCACAAGCACTGCAGAGGCAAATTCATAGAGCCACAGGCCCACGGGGCCAATCAAAGGAGGCTGAAATACATTTGGAAATCGATGTAAACCAAGCCCTTCCCTGGGCTCCTAACCAGCGGGACACAATTAACTGGCATTCATGGGGACAAGGATGTGTGCAGTAGTGCTACTTTTGCACAACCTAACAAAGTCATAAAATAGCTGAGAAGACAATAAAAAGTGAAGATAACCCAGAACCTGTGCTGGGAGCAGCTGAAGCTGGAAATTAACCTAGGGCATGACCCAGACATGACCCTACCAAAAAACAAAGAGCTCTGGAGTCAACCACCTGAAGAAGTTGCTACAGCCCAGAAAAACACCAAGCTCCTAGCCAATCCAAGCAATGGGTTGCTAGGCAGAGGGGCTGAAATTGACATCATCCTTCCCAGTATATAAATAAACATGCTGCATTGGTTGAGCAGTTCCTTTCCTCCCATCAAGAGAGTAAGGGCTCCACCTGACCCCAGCTTTGTCTCTTTCTTTATTTTTCTCATCCTCTGGTGGCCCTTCACCCCAAGAACATCAGGAGCTGCATGGGTTGGGGCAAACCTGAAATAATCTTTTTTTTTTCCCTCTCCCCCCCTTCTCTTTTAAATGTCTGCAGTCGACTTGGGATGATGGAGACATTCTGGACATGGAATGGGCAGCCACAATGTCAATGTTAATATTCCTGGATTGTGTATTTAAAACTGTTACTACAATTTTAAAAAAAAAAAGTCTACACCTTGAAAGATACTCAGTAGCCCCAACAGTATCCTGGTGGGTTTGCTGTATGGCCTGGAAGACCAGTGCCAGGAAGGGGCTGACCCATCCCAGGAAGTAGCCTTTTCTGCTCAGATAGCCTCCAGACTCAGTGATGGGGGATGGGTGGGCTTCCTTGTGGCCAACTGGGGAGCCCTGGGGACACAGGGTAATCTGCCCAGGGCCTCAGGGCTGCAGGTGAGTGCAATGCAACTTCCTGGAGGAGAAGCCTGGGCTTGGTGTCCCCCAACACCACAGTCCCAAGCACCATGATTGATTCTAAGGACAGCCCACAGTTGCACCCTGAAAGAGTACATCTGGGGTGACCAGAGAGAGTACTGGATGTCACATCATAACAGGAAAGGCTGAGGGAAGGTGGAGGAGATCCTAGCCTATCCATATCAGTTCCCAGCCCCAGAGGACTAGCAGCAGGCAGAGGACGCAGGCACGGTTGGGGCACCCTTAGGCCCAACATGGGTGCATGTCATAGGCCAGGCTATGGAGTCCTCAGGGAAAGAAGGGGCTGCATCCCCAGAGAGAGCAGATAGAGGCCACAGCCAGAGGGACACAGAGGTCAGCCTCTACCCAGAAAGTCGGCATCCTCAACAGCCTCCCTGGTGGCACTGCCTGGGCCAGGAGGCTCCTGAGGTTCCCCAGGTCTCAAGGCCCAAGCAGTAAAAGCCCTGTCCATGTCATCCTCAGGAGACATATGCTTCCCACCCACCACCTCTCTAATGCACGCAAAAGGCACCCTGTGGGCCTGTGCCGCCCCAGAGCGAGACGTTAGGACAGATGCTCCCTACGACAGTCAGCACGCAGTTGTCAGGGACACACTTTCACTGGGAACAGTCTGGGCATGCGTGCGACACCACCCCAGCCTCAGGAACAAAACTCTGTGGACCCTTCCAGAATTGTCACAAGCATATAAACCTTTCTACATCCACCCCAGGCCTGGGAGGAGGCCCAGCCTCAGGGAGAAGGAGTAGCCACCCCAGGGTCAACCTGTGGGTAGGCTTCAAGGCCCCACCTTAGTCAGGCCTGGGTGACCCCTAGCACAGTCCTACCTCATTCACAGCACCTTTTCCTCCTTCTGTGAAGCCCATCCTCGCTGCCCGGGGTCAAGTTCTCATCTCCAAGTCCTTCCCAAGTGGTATTCAGTCTGCCACAAGCCCGATCCCTTGGTTTCGTTTGGTTCAGTTTGGGGTGCTGGGGATTGAACCCAGGGCTTTTACACTGAGCTACATCCCTGGCCCTTTTTTATTCTGAAACAGGATCTCACTAAACTGTGAGGGACTTGAACTTGCAATCCTTCTAGAGTGTGGAATCACCAGTGGGTGACACCATGCCCAGCTCATCCCTGGGTTTTGAGGCCATCTGTGACCCTCTTTCCTGCCCGGTATCCCTCACCTCAGCCTCCTTTTCTCCCCCACCCCCCACCCCTAGCACCCTCCAGCCTCTCTGCCTATGTCTGCCTGGCATTCCCTGAGTTGGGAGCTGTCAGGCTGGGTGCCTTCCTCCCCTGTAACCCCGGGACTATGCTGGTTCCTGGTGCCTGTCTGATGACCACAGGGTGCATGTAGGGCTGTGGCCTTTCTGGAGCTTTGCCCAAAGGCTTCAGAATTAATAGTACAGAGTCTGACTCCAAAATAGCGTAAATTATGTCCTGGAATCCATTATGTCCTGATCTGTTAGGCAGGAGGAAACGTGGTCTGTAGCAAAATAAAAGACATCCTGGAACCCATTATGGCCTCCAATCGAAGACAAAGGCAGCGAGAAAGGACATTATGGGATCGACGTGCCTAATAAACGATGTGTTGGCATCTCCCTTCCACCGGGACGTGGATTAACAACAGATGTACGACACTAATGTCGATTTGTATGCTAATCTAAAACAACTGCATGGCCTTTGCAGACAGGAATTCTATAAATGCAGCCCCGGTCCCATTCCCTGCAGCTGCTGGTGGCAGAGGCAGGGCCGGCTGGTGGGGGCCCCTGCAGAGTCGCCTGTAATGGGGTCGGTGAGGGGGACGCCTAGCTTGGGCTCAAACCTACAGTCCTCACTCTCCTCCATGTCTCACTGGGTCTGGCTTATAAACCTCAGGGTGCAAAACATGAATGAACAGCTTCCAGCTCTCAGGTGGATAGGAACTGAGATTTCAGCTTGGTTCCTTTGCAGGGTTGGTGAGGCCAAAGGGTGAAGATGAAGCCCAACACCACCATCTGCCATCAGTAGTGGAAGCTGAGTTATCACAGGATTAGTTACATAGCTCCACCCCAGCCTTCCTCTTCCCATGGTCAGTGGCCCACAGAGCAGGCAGCTCCAGGTTGGCAGAACAGATAGCCTTTCCAAGCCCATCTTCAGGGCCAGGATTCTGGGGACACAGATGAATCAGATGAAGTCCCCAGCATCCTGCCCAAGACAACTATGCAAAAAAGCAGGCAGCGGTGAGTTTGAAGATTGAGACTGGGACGGAAAAGGGAGTGACCATGAGAACCACACCCTTCCTGGTACTCCAGCCCTCAAGCCAATGTCCCAGGGGAGGCACCATAACCCATGACTCAAGAGACTCAAATTCATGCTTGTCACCCAACATTCATGCCTGACTGGGTTGTGTCCCTACTGTGTGAGTGTCTGACTCAAGAAGGTGATTCTATGCAGCTGGCTGGCTCTATGACTCCCTGGGCCCTGCTATTATCTGGATTCCTAGTGTCCCCCAGTGGCCCATTTATTAAAGCCCGGTCACTGGCTGTTATGGTTATGGTCCTGTGGCCCTGCCAAGTCTCATGGAATCGTAGCATGGATGAGGCTGAGTCTAGCATTCATGATTGGTTTGTTGTCTGGCACTGGGATTGGTGATGTGAGTGCGGCACCTGCCCAGGGGTGGAGCCGACATACAGTGTAAGGGCTAGAGGAAGGTGTGTCTACCCTCTCTCATGGTTCATTCCAGGCTGGTTTGGCAGCCACCATGAATGGCTGCCCTGCCCCGCCACACTGCTTTGGAGCCAACTGAGTATGAACTGAAACCTCCAAGAACTGTAAGAAATAAACCTACCCTTCCCTAATTTTGGGGTGTCAGATATTCTGTCTTAGCAATGAGAGAAAAGTAACTGAGACACTGGCCCATGGCCATTGGGAGTTGGTAGAATCTTCAGGAGGTAGAAGGAAGCTTGGTTTTGAGATCCACCTGGGGGTTGGTGGAGCACACTTCTGGGCCTGTCTGGGTGGGTCATGGAGGTGTGGTGCTGGGGGTCTATGTCTTCTGTTCTAGCACTCATCTCCTGCTCTGCTTTCCAGGAACCATGAACTGAGCAGCTTTGCTCTGCTGTGCCCTTCCACCATATTTCTGCCTTAGAGCCAGTCATGGACTGAAACTGTGAAGCAAAATAAGCCTCTCCTCCTTTAGTTTTCTAGTGTTAGGTATTTTTTTCCAGTAATGAGAATGCCGACTAATAAACTGGGGATGTTCCACTGAAGGAAATAGGGGATCAAGGACCTTTCCCTGCTATCAGGAGGCCAACAGGCTTCTTCTACCACACACTGCTCACCAAGATGTACTGCCTCATGCCAGGCCCAAGGGCAATGAAGCCAACTGTCCATGAATTGGAACCTTCAAAACTATGAACCAAGATCATCAGCTTTGCCTCCTTATAAGTTAATCAGCTCAGGTATTTTGTTACAATAATGGAAAGCTGACTAACAGTACGTTACTGCTCCTGGGACTCAAACAGGAGAGACAGCATCACCTCTCAGCACCAATATGCCCAGAGCTGCCCTCAGGGCTTCCGTAAGCCTCCTCTACATTTGCTGTTCTCTTTCTGGCCCTTTCTATTTCTCTGGTAGAAATACATGACGTGGAGGCAGAAAGTAAGACATACATTTTGAATCAGCCCTAATATGCTCTGTTGTCTCACCTCAGCTCCTTAATACCTCTCAACCATCATCTCTTCATCTGTAGCAGTGATGAGAGTTGAAAGAGAATCTGAGACACATACCCAGCAGCATGTGAACACTTAGAAAAGGCTGATAAAAGCCAATTTCTTTTTATTCTATCTGTGGCTGAGACAGCTGGAGTCACCAAATACTTCCTTCTCTTCCCTGTATCTTCTTGACACCATAAGTTGGCCACCGTCACATCACTGGTTTGCATGAATAACTTATGAGAAGTTGAGACCATGAAAAGACTATAGCTGGGCGTGGTGGCTCACGCCTGTAATCCCAGCACTCGGGAGGCTGAGGCAGCAGGATCATTGTGAGTTCGAAGCCAGCCTGGGCTACAAAATGAGCTCAAGGCCAGCCCAAACTACATAGTGTGACCCTGTCTCAAAAAACTAGGGCCAGGAGCTTGACTCAGTGGCTTAAGTGCCTGCCTGGCAGGCGCAAGGTTTTGAGTTTGATCCCCAGTGCCACACACACACACAAAAAAGATTGTGTGAAGTTACCCAATATCCCAGGTGTTTCAGATGATACAGCAGCAAGATGGTAGAACCTCTGTAAGGTAGGAGCCCTAACTAACAATGTGACATTAAGCCTTCCATGTACCTGTCCTGGTTATGAAGCACAAGCAAAGCAGGGACTTCTATCGGGTTAACCCCCTGAAATTTTGCAATTCTTTGTTACCAAAATGTGACGTAGTCCATACTGACCGCTACACTATCTAACATCAAGGGGTCATTTTAGGAATGATGCATGGTCATACATAATGATGTGATCAATATAATATGTGAATATTGATTTTTTATTTCCTTGCCTTTCCCTTCACCATCTTCTCAGAATAAATCTGGTGTAACGATCACAACTAACATTAGGAGAAATTTAGCTATTTTATTTTTCAAAGGCTTCCAACTAAGCTACATAACAAGGTCAAGAAAAAAGTGCATGTTACTATAATAGTCATTATTGTTAGTATTTATTGAGCATTTACCATGTGGCTAGATAAATTATTTAAATCTGTATCCAATCTCGATAACTCTTGCAGAAGGTGAAAATTTTACCACTTTATAAATTAAGAAATAGAGGGCTAGGGATATAACTAAGTGGAGTGTAATCATGAGGCCCTGGGTTCATTCCCTGACAAGAAAAAGAAAAAAAGAAAAGAGGAAAGAAAGAAGGAAGGAAAAGACACACAGACAGACAGACAGACAGACACAGAAAGAGCGAGGGAGGGGAGGAACAAGTTGAGGCTCAGGGAGGTTAAGACAATACTTCTGGTTCTGACAGGATGGTGTATAAAATAATCAGAAAAACCTCCTGCTGCAAACCCTTTGAAATGCTGGATGAAATATACCAAACATAGTTTTAAATGCACTTAAGAGTTCCCATGTAACAAAGGAGGTACTTGTAAGAATAAAGAGCAAACTAAAGATAAAGATGGTACTACACGAAGAGGAGCTATAGCAGACCTTGGGAGTGTGTGTGTGTGTGTGTGTGTGTGTTACCATTAGAGTAATCTAGCTGCTTCAGTGTGGGCTTTTTACATTCATGGGCTGTGATGATCCAGGAAATGGGAAAGGGTAGAGACTCCACAAAATGTTTGCTAGAAAACTGTCAGTCAGCACAGGAAAGGAACAAAGCAGATTCTCTCTTTCGCTTGGGTTTAAACAGAAAATCTCCCTTGATATAGCCAAACTTCAGTCATATACCTTATATGCATGTGGGTTTGAATTAACATTAGAAACACACTAGCATGTATTCAGAAATTCACAAAGCAAGAAATTAACATAAAATCAATTCCTGCCCAGGGCACTCTGGAGTGCCATATAAAACTTTGCAGAAATATGGTTTCATAACACAGGTTACAAGGGATTCCCATGGGGAAATGAACTGGGACAAAAATGAGCTCACTATAAAAAATTATAAAACAAAAAGAATGTGCTACCATAACAGAGAGAGAGAGAGAGAGAGAGAGAGAGAGAAAATAAAACAACCAGGAAGATTAGACAAGACAACATGAGAAAATAAAATTCTGCTGGGCATGCTGGCACATGCATGTAATCCCAGCACTCAGCAGGCTGAGGGAGGAGAATTGCTATAAATTTGAGGCCAGCTTCAGTTACATAGTGATTTCAAAACTGGCATGAACTACATAGCAAAACCCTGTCTCAAAAAAACGAAACAAAACAAAACAAAAATACCTCCCCAAATAAATAAATAAAATTATAGTATGAAATGTATATAAAAGAAGGGTGTTTTCAAATGTCAAAGAGCTCAAAGGAGTTGAAAACAGGACAGAAATAAAAAGGAACTAAGTATATATTACTTGTTTACATAACTATATAAATATATTATGTAATATAATTATGACAGATAAAAAGATGTATTGAACACTACTAAGGAGATTAATAAAATAAAAGCTGGATCTGATAACACTGCCCCAAATCCAAAAGTGAAAAGAGACTCAGAGAATAGACTGCAGATACAAGTTGGATTCCAGAAGCCAAGAGAAAATGGTAAAGAAGCATCTGAAGAAATAATGTCTATGGCTTTCTAGAATTAATCTGAAGATAAGCATTCTCACATAAGAATTCAGAAATTACAATGATCCCCAGATAATTAAGCCAATCCATAGACAGATGAAATGCAGTGAATCTGCTGAGCAGTAAAGACACAAACAAAAGCTTACAATCAACCAAAGAAAAAGAATGAATCACTTCCAAAGACATATTCAGTAGACAATCCAACAGCAACAACAGAGGCCAGAAGATAATGGCATAATGCCTCCAATGTGCAGAGAGAAAATAACTAGTAACCTAGCATTTTATACCCAGCTAAAATATCATTTAGAGTCATGACTAAACACCATAATTGATGTATCAGAGGAATGCAAATTTTGAAATGATCCACAATTTCTCAGCTATCAGTGTGCAAAAATTAATAAGTCTAGTAACACCAAATATTGGCTAGGCTACAAAGTACGGGAAATTTTGGTTGTTGGAGTGGAGGTTAGAATGTTGAGCTTAGAGAGTGGTTGATAATGTTTAGAGGAGTTAAAGGTATTTTCAGTTTGGAAAAACTTTTGTTCATATGTACAAGGACTCTGTGGCTCTGCTTACAATTGTGATAAAGTAGAAGCAATATGTCTTTCAGTAAAAGGATAAACTGCAATATAGCAAAATACTGTACAACATTAAAACTTAATGAACTAGCCAGGCATGGTGGTACAGGCCTGTAATCCCAGCATTTGGGAAGCTGAGGCAGGAGGATTGCCGTGAGTTCAAGGCCAGCTTAGACTACATAGGAAGTTCAAAGGTAGCCTGAATTACATAGCAAGACCCTGTCTCAAAAAAAAAAAAAAATTAATGAACTTATGGTAAAAGAGTCAATGTGGATAAATTTCACTTATATCTTCAGTGAAAAGCAAGCTGAAAAAGGATGAATTCAGCAGACTATCACAATGAAAATATAAAACACACAATGTATAGATACAAAAATGTATGTAATAAAAGTACAAAAAATTTTTTTCCTGGGAGTGACACACACAAACACGAAATAGTGTCCTGTTTGGGGAGAGAAAAAGTATGTAGGATGGAGCTTTAGCTATACTTCCCTTTTAACCATATCTGTAACATTTAATTTCTTTAAAATATATTGCTCTGGATCATTTCAAAATAAAAAAAAGTTTAAAAAAAAAGACTAAAGCAAATATGACATAATGCTAGCAGCTAGTTAATCTCAGTGGTCTGTATATGAGGATTTTATGGGGTGTTTTATGTACTTTTCAGTTAAATTGAAATATTTCTTACCTAAGTTCCAAAAACTCTCTGTTTAATTTCACCATCAGGATGGTGAAAGGCAAACACTGCCCCACCCAGGTGCCCTGAGCTGTGCCCCGCTTCTGCGCGGGGACATTCCACTTCCTCAGCTCAGCTGGTTTTGGCACAGATGGCAGATACACATTTACCACCACACGCCTCCGAAACCCTGCAAGAGTGACAGGAAAGGGTGGGGTTTGCTTAAAGATAGAAATTGCCAAGGATAAAGAAATTATCAAGGATAAAGGAAACTGCAGAACAGATTAACAAATGGTGATGGACTCTGCCCACCAAGAAAGCTGAGCAGGAAGAGTGGAGAAAACCTCATGGACACCATAGTGCACCCCTCCCCCAAATGGTGAGTACCTGGACTGGAAGTGAAGGCAGAGGGAGGTGCGTGGGACTCTGCGAAGGAGGAAGTCTCTCGGTCCTCCCCCAGAGACTCACTTTCTGGAGCAGCCAAGTCCAACCCAAGCAGCCCTGGACAGCTGGTAATGTGCCCCCATGAGACTACAGACTTTGACATGATGATGTGATTTCTAGTGATATTTCCATGACTCATCTGTGGAGCGCAGGCTGTGCAGGCAACAGCGGAAGACTGGGTAGGCAAAAGCACAGGGCAGTGCTGACTGTGCTTCCTGTGCCCTCCACACGGCCAGTCTAATCAAAACCCACGAGCATCAGACATTGCAAGCACTTGTGCAACTGATGAGTTAGATGCAACAATTACAATAATAGTATTTGGACCTACCTATGCATGTACGTGCCTGTGAAGACAGGTGTTCATTTACTGCTACTAAGCATACACATACGTTTTTGCATCTAATTATTAAACTTCAACTTGTATTGTTTCATTTTAATGTTGTAATACCAATATAGAAAATAAAGGAAGTCTTGTTACTTATATACATTAACTATACTAGCTATTGTATTATATATTATATTATATATTTTACCTTTGGCCCACGACAGTTCCTCTTCACTTGGTGCAATCCAGGCAGCCAAAAGTTTGGACATTCATGTGAAAAACCCAAGGATTCCATGAATGAAAAATACCAACCATGATGGGAGGTCTGAGAGTCATGCTGAAAACTAAGGAATCCATTGCAAATTCATCTCTTGAATGTCGACAGACTCCCACTGCCTCTACTTCCCCACCCAGCTTCCAGATGCCAATGGGCAGATCTATACCTTCGAGGTCCAAGACTAGACACATTTTCTCAGGGGGTTCTGAGCAGCTCAAGAAAAGATCACCAAGGGCTTGTTACATGCATGCTACATGCTCTACATCTGCACACACTGCATGCAAATAAACCTTACACCTCACCAAGGCGCACACACAAACATGCATGTGCAAATATGATTCACATGCCCTGTGCATACAGCACACACCCTATAGCTACACAGTGCTTTAAAATTCACACTAACAGTGCAAGTATTCTTTGACTTTTGATGGAGTCACATCATGATAAACTGATAAGTTGAAAATATCAGTAAGTCAAAAAATGTTTGGAATACACCCTACTGTGCATCATCACTTAGCAACGCAGCACACTGTAGAATGTGAGTTGTTTCCTTTTGTAGCCATGTAACTGGTCCTGTGTTTACAGATAGATCATACATAGACAGTACACACCCCTTCTACCAATGTGTGTGTATATGTGAATATACAACATAATCATGCATAATCACCACACTCATCCTATGCATACTAGCACATTGTACACCATAAACAATTCATATACATGCCCACTACACCACACACACACACACACACACACACTCCAGGAGTCCGGCCTGTGACCCAAAGGCCCTGAAATTCCCCTTGCTGTGGTCTCCGAATAAGATGTCTGAAAACCTATTATGTAGTGGAACTAACCAATTGGATCCCCCATTTCTCTTTATTCATGGGGTTCAGGGCACCCCAAAGTATGGCACACCAGCATTTGAGAAAGTAGCAGAAAAGGAAAGGTCATTCTGACCTTCTGCTGCCCTTTTACCCTGAAGCAGGCATAAAAGGATTCTCTGACCTTCCTCCAATGCAGGTCTGAAGGCCCTATGTGAGAGGGGTCCTTCTTATGCCCAGTGGGAAGAAACAGCTTTCTCTTGGAAGACACAAGGACAGAGAAGAGGCTGAGCAAATGGACAGCTGATTTCCTATATTAGTCACATTCCCATTGCTGGGACACAATATCCAACACTTACAATTTAAAGAAGACATTTACCTTGCCTTTTATTTTCAATGGGTTTAGTCCATGGTTAGCTAACTTTAAGGCAAAAATCGCACAGTGGAAGGGCATGGTGGAAGAAAGCAGCTCACCTATGGCAACCAGGAACAGAGAAGAAGAACCAGAGACAGGAATACACCCTTCCAAGGTCACACCCCCAGTAACCTTTAGTCAGGCCCCAGCTCTTAACAGCACCGTCAACCATGGACTCGTGAATGGACTAATCCACCGATGAGCATAGCATCCTGTGATCCATTCACTTTCCATACACAGGAGACTCTAGGGGACCATTTCAGCACTAAACCATCACATTCTCCCAGTTTATTACCATTAACTCCTCCCACTTTGTCTCATCATCCTTCCTCAAAACTGTCTACTCCTCATCACCCTGAGCATAACACACAGGCTTTACATCTTGGTTGGTGAAGGTCCCCATGTCAGGTAAAACATATATGAAATAAATCTGTGTGGTTTTCTCATGTTACATGTCCCTGCCAGCAATAACCACCAATGATAGATGCATGACTGTGCTGTCAGGCAGCTTGCAACACCCAATGGAACTGTCCCATGCCACCCATTGGGACAGTCATGCATACACCACTAATGATTCAGAGCTGCCCAGCAGTGAGACATAGGAATAAGGGCCCCATCATGAACATGCTATGCTGTTTTTTGTTCCAGGGGCCTTATCTATAAATCTACCTATCTTGTCTCCTCTACACCGTCAGCCCCAAGTCCCAGCCCACCCCAGCAAAAAGGCAGTCCTCTATTTCAACCATTGCTGCATTCATTTCCTCCTCCTCAAGTAGGGTGCAGAAGAATGGGGAGTCCTGGTGTTTTAATAACTTTCCTGTTGGCTGAAACAAAATACCTAACACCCACAACTTTTAAAGGAGGGGAGGCTTATTTTGGATCACGGTTTCAGTCTATGGTCAGCCGGCTCCAAAACAGGGTGGCATGGCAGACAGTTGCTCGTGGCATGGTAGAAAGGAAGCAGGGGGGCATGGGAAGAGCCACAAAGGGAAGTATAACTTGGGATCACATGCACAGTGACCCACCTCTTCTGACCAGGCCCTGCCTCCCAAAAGCAAGTCAGCTATAAACCCCCTCACCTATGAGGCTCTTGGGAGATAGATATCTAGATATAAACCATCATTCTTGGTTTTCAGTCTATATCAATCACTATTCAAGTAGCCTTCATTTAATCACTCAGCCACCTGATCTCAGCTTTCACACCTGTACAGTGGGAACACCATGTTACTGACCTACTCCATGAGGTTACTAGGACAGTATAAGGAAATAATTCTAAGCAAGCATATTCAGGCCTTGAGTCTATTTCTAGGGTGCCCACCAGGTGCCAGGCACAGAGCTGGGCACTTTCTAGAAGCATCTAGACCTTGCAACCATTTTTCAGGGTAAGCATCATTTCCCCTTATCCATTTCAGTTTCACAGCTAGGAGGTGGTGGGGCCAGACCCTCAAAGTGACAAGCCCCATTTTTTTTTTCTCCACTGTGACATCCTCGTAGACCAAAAAGCATTAGAGAAAGTTTCAGCCCTCACAGATCAGGCAGGAAGACAAACATATAAGCAAGTGAGAGAAAGAGAGGAAATATCTAAGCCAGTAAAAGAAGCACTAAACAAGACATTGAGACCATAAATCACTATTCACACAGGAAAACAGAGAGATTCTGGAACATTCCAAGTCTACATTGGGAAATATAGGCAATGCTTGGCCATAAAGAACATGTAGAGGTTCTTATGTGAACTGGGGACCCAGTCAAACACTCCCTGTGCAGAGCTGGGGGGGTCCCTAGGGGCCCTCCAACACTTCAGCTGGAAGGACCAAAGGTCTGAGCCATGAATTCCAGAGTTTATGGGCTCCCAAGAGCACAGGGCACCTCATAAATGGGACCTGATGGTAGAATGCTTGGCAAGAAAAGAGTTGGCATCATCACAGCTGCCCGTGCTCCCTGGAAGGGTGTGAGGGACGCAACACTGTCCACAAGTCCTAGAATCACACAGCTCTGGAGTACAGCATGCTGACACACTGGCCCGCGATCCAAGGGTCCACCCACATGGGAAAGGTGTGATGGTGACTCAACCTCAGCCACCCTCCTCAGTCTCTGCCGTCACCTAGCACCTGCATGGCCAGTGCAGATGCTAGAAGCCCTCGAGATGGATGGCCTGGAACAGACCCTCATGTCCCACCCTGGGGACTGGCACTAAGGAACGTTACTGCCAGATACCAGTGCGTCCTCTTCCTCAAACCTAAGGTCCAGGAGGCTGCATTCAGCACACACAAAAGCATCCAGGGCCCTCTCAGAAGGCTTTCATGTCTATGAGAGAATAAAATGTATATATTTGGATTTTTCCCCAGTGCCTGACACAGAGCTCCTAAAACCCTTGGAATTTCCACAGTGGTAGAAGAATCTTTGGTTGTTCACAAGCTTCTTTCTATTCTGACTTGATGCCACTGAATGAGTCTTGCTGGGCCCCTAGACAGTTTCAGGACGGAGCTGGTGGCCAGAGGCCCCAGTCATGTAACAAAAGAATAGGAACTTTCAGCCCCATCCCTGATCTCCAAGGAGGGGAGGAGAGTTGGTGACTCAGCATCACCAACAGCCAATGACTTACTCAGACTGAGGAAATGAAGCCCCATACAACAACCCTAAGGTGGGGTTCACAGAGATCCCACACTGCTGAACTCACAAATGTGCTGGAGAGTGATGCCCATCCCCCAGCCTGTGTCCCCTGCCCATGTGTCCCTTCCATTTGACTGTTTCTCAGTGGTTTTCTTTATAATCATAAGGAAAGTGCTCTCCTGAGTTCTGTCCATCAGTCCATTAACTATCTACCGTACAGCTCAATGACAAAGCACTTGGCTAGTGTGTTCAAGGCCTTAGGTTCAATTCCCAGTACTGCAAAAAAAAAAAAAAAATCTGTCTTTTAGGAAGGCTCAGTGATGCATACCTACAATCCCAGCTAATGCAGGCTGAGGCAGGAGGATCTCAATTTTGAGGCCAACTTGTTGAATTTAGCACAAGCCTGTGTACAATAAATGTAAAAAGGACTGGGAATGTAGCAAAGTGCTCCTTGGGTTCAAACCTTAGTACAAAAAGACCAACTTGAACCAGGAGTCATGAAAATCTGAGTTTATAGGCTGGCATCTGAATCCCACTAGAGCAGTCTTGTGGAACAGGCCCTTTACTGTGGCATTACCCTGATTCCAGGCAGCATCAAAACTGCATTGCTGGGCATGGTGGCCCAGCTCACCCAGCACTGGGAAAGCTGAGGGAGGAGGATTGTTCCAAGTTTGAGGCCAGCCTGAGCCAGAAAATGAGTTCAAAACCAGCCTGAACTGTATAGTGAGACCCTGTTTCAAAAAGATCAAATAAATAAATAACAACAACAAAAAAAAAGATTACATTGAACACTATGACACCTGGTTCATGGCAGAGAAATAGAGACTTCGTGTTGGAACAGTATATTTGGTAACCGAAGTATTTGGTGTTAGAAAAAACTAAAACACCACAACAGTGTGTACTGATTACTCTGCTGGGTCAAGATCAGGAGACAGAAAGGTTTGTTTTAGAAGATTCTCCAACCCTGTCTCCACCACCACTCTTTGTTTTTGTGGTACTGGAGATTGAACGCGTTTTATTTTTTACTTTGAGACAGGGCCTTGGTAAATCACTAAGTTGCTCAGGCTTGGTTTGAACTTGCAATCCTCCCAGAGTGCTGGGATCACAGGTGTACACTGGCCATGCCCAGCTCCAGGCCCCATTTTACAGATGAGGAAACTGAGGCCCTGCAAGGCTGTGACTTGCCCCAGGTCCCCCCAGCACAGTGGATCAGCGCTCCAGCACCAGTCTAGGGAAAGCAGCCCTAGGCACTGCCACTCTCGCAGTGCCCACATGCCACAGAGAAGCAAGGTGGAAGAGAGATGTTCCCACTCCTGACCCCACCACCTTTCCCTGAATGTGTTCAAGACACAGAAACCTCTCGTTAAAGTTTTACAGTCTAACCACTGAGCCTGCTGCTTTGTCTTCCTAATTTATACCTGACCACGTGTCCAGACACGGCATGACGGAAAGGTGCGCCTCTTTCTGCTGGGGGATGACGATAACCAGAGCTCATCGCTGCGGCCTCTCTGCAGTCCTGAGCCCTGCTGCAGGGAGCAGGGCGCGCAGGGCTGGGGTAGGGGGTGTTACAGACATCAGAGACAGGCCTCCCCTGGCAATGCTGCCCCTCTGACCTCCTTTACAGAGGAGAAACTGACAAGCAGGTGACTTACAAAAGTCACAACTCTCTGCCTCAAACCCCAACTCTGTCCATGCCTCCTACAGCCCCCCAAGTTCCAGTCACTGCACCTCAAGGCTCACTGTTGCCTTGGAGAGGACCTCAAACCCCAGCTACCAAGCTCCTCTCCCTGAAGGGCAGGTCACTCATTCTGGCCTCCACCAAGGGACTTGTCTGTCAGGGTTGCCCAGGGCCACTGACCAGCAGGGGGACCCCCATTTCTGGGCCCCTAGTACCCAGGAAATCCCCACCTCTCAAAAGAAATGCAGTGACTGAGTCCATCTCTCTCCCTCAATATCTCTGTCTCACATACACACCCCAGGACATGACCAAGGTCTTGGTCTGAAGCATCGACATTCTGAAGGGGAAGACACAATAACCAGTCAACACGTATGTCTAATACCACTATACCTAGTATTGGGCAAATTAGAGGAATAATGATAGCAACAAAAACTATTCAATATGGGCCTGCTATGTGCCATGTCGCCTGATTTAATATGTGCTATGAGCTGGGTGTCATGATGAATGCCTGGAATCCCAGCGACTTGGGAGACTGAAAGAGGAGGATCGGAAGTTTGAGCCCAGCCTAGGAAACTTAGCAACTTAGCAAGATGCTGTCTTAAAAAAGTAAAAATAAAAAAAGGGCTGGGGATGAAGCTCAGTGTGAAAGCCCTGGGTTCAGTCCCCAGTGCCACCGCCACCACTACCAAAAAAAAGCAATATAATCAACAATGCTTTGAGACAAGATGAGGAAACTGAGGTTCAGGCAGGAAGTGATTTGCATAAACGGTGAGCGGCTGTCAGGATTTGCTGAAGCCTGAAGCCTTTCCACAGTCTAACTGGAGGAGGGGATCACTTAGCAGGGGGAAACTGGGAGTGACAAATGACACATGACACATAACACCTCTGCCATGGCGCTGAAGCTCTCGCTGGCAAGCTGAGCCATCTCAGCAAGGCAGCTGACAAGTCACGAGACAAGAATCTCTTCCCCACCAGCTGCCCTGGCTCACTCTTGCACTCTGGGGGACACATGCAGGCCCCCAGGAAGACAACACTGCTCTGCACAATGCTCGTCCTGTTTATAAAATCACCGCACTCTGTTCATGGGTTTCCAGTGACATGGGAAGGGGCCTGGTGTCTTGTGTCGCCAGTGCTGTTCGTTCTGGTACTGTCCTAGGCTGGAGCATGGGAGGAAAAGCAGTTGCCAAGCCCACCCCTGCCCAGGCCACAAATGGTGCAGAGGGGACATTCTAGACTCCCAGGGAACCCCAAGTTGGCCTGGGTCAGCCTCAGGGTATTAGGAAGAATAATGTTTGTTTGTCTGTTTATTTTGTGAGACAGTCTTATTATATATTCCAGATTGGCCTTGAACTCACTATAAAGTCCAGATAGGACTCTAATTGAGATCCTTCTGCCTCAGCCTCCCAAGTGCTGGGATTATAAGTGTATGCTACCATGTGAGGTTCAGGAAGAATTTTTAATTGGAGCTCATCTGCTGGAAGGAGCAGACTGAAACGCCAGTCTCCTGGGCCAGATGTGGTTCATCGGTCACATTTCCTAGGGGCAGGAGGACCAGGCCAGCGGGAAGAATCTTTCCACACAGGATGGAGGATCCAGGAACACACCTCCATATGTGGGGGAGAAGATAGCTTCGAGGCAGGCGGGACCCAGGTGGGCTCACCAGGCTGTCCAGCCCTTGTCTAAATCCCGCTCTCAGCTTTGTGATGTCGACTCCTTGTCAGTGGCTGGGGGCAGAGACCCCACTTTCCTTCCTCCATCTGCCAGGGAATTTAAGCAGCTGGGAAAGCATCAGGAGATACAGAGCAAATGGCTCCTGAAGCTGAACCCCACCATCCATGCCTGAACCCTAAAATCAGTACACTCTAGCTTTCCAGGCTTCAGCAAAAGGGGGGGCTCATAGCCCACAGAGTCCCACCTGAAGGTACCCATTCCAACCTCTGTGCCCCAGCATCAGAGACATGGAGGTCCCAGAAAGAGAAACAGAAATGACTAGAAGGTCCTGCCAAGTCCTGCGCATGTGAGCTAATGTTGCCCCGGAAGAGGCTCAGGAAACTCATATGCTTAGCAATCATCCCCCGTGGTGTGAAAGGTCAGGGAACAGAGAAGGGGCAGCTATGCGGAGTGCCGAGTCCCCTGGACATGCAGACAGACCAGTCACTTACCACACTTCATGACCTGGGCCAGCCCCGGGTGAGCACTTTCCAAGAAAAAGCAGGCAGATGACATCTGCGAATATTTACGGCCCCACATCGCATAATGGGAGGCGATGAAAGATGCTTGTCTGACAACAAAACCCATCCCAGTTGCTGGACGAGCTCCAGGTGGAGACAGAGGATCAAAGGCCTGGGAACTCACTGCAAGGCCTGGTGTCCGCTGAGCAGAAGCAGATGGTGAGGGAGCCCACCCCACACTCCTCCTCTGGGCCAGTGGGGGCCCAAGGTTTGCAAGATGCCCAAAGAGACTAAGGTGTTAGAAATGGGTGTGGTCACGACCCTGGAGATGCCCCCTTCACCTTGGCCGGCCAGAGAGCTGGCAGGAGAGGTGGACACTTCCTGTTCCCTGTCACTGTCCCCACCTCCCCTGGGGGCTGCAGCAGGGCCTTGCACAGATAATATCAACATTTCTCTGAGCCTCAGTAACCCATCCACAAAATGAGGATGATCAGACACCACCATCTGAATCTCCCGTGTCACATATGAGACAGTGCAGCTAAGGGTATCTGTCCATTCATTCATTCATTCAAGAAACTGTTCCAATTCCACCTCCTACCAGTTAGCACAAGGACATAACCTGCATGGAGTTCATTCATGAGAAGACAGTGGAAAGTGAATTCATCATGTGTTTTATTTTCTATATTTTATGTAGCTGGAAATCTTGGGAAATCTGTGTGTGTGTGTGTGTGTGTGTGTGTGTGTATGTGTGTGTGTGTGTTCATACGTGTGTTATTGGGGACTGAACCTACTGGGAAGTGAATCTTCACACTAAGCTACATTCTCAGCCCATTTATTTATTATTTGTCTTTTCTTGAGACAGGATCTCATTAAGTCACTTAAGTTACCCAAGTTGGGTTCAAACCTACTATCCTCCTGCCTCAGCCTCCCAGAGTACTAGGGTCACAGACAGAGACAGGACAGTGGTAAAAGGATGCGCAGATTCAATTTGATTGGTTTTAGTTTTGTTTTCCAGGTCTAGGAATCAAACCCAGTAGCTCACGTGTGGTGGGCAAGTGCCTTGCCACTGAGCTGCCGCCAGTCCTTACGACATTTTCCTGTAAGTATGCTTGGGTATCTTTATGGGACAATGGGAAAGAACCAGTGCGGGAGAAACATGGACTCTTTTGAGAGGTGGGGTGCTGAGCAAGGGAGCTGATTTGGATCCCTGGGTACCAATCCATGACATCTTGAACAGACCTTTGGCAGCACCCTTCTTTTTATGAATGAGATTATCTGCTTACTTCTCTGTCTCCACACCTCGGGGCTCCTGATCTTCCCTTTTTATCAAAGTGACCTAAGCGTCCAGCACAGTACCTGAAACCTCCTGGGTACTTGGTTCATCTGAAGACGTGGCCTCCTTGCTTGTCCCTAGCTTTAATGACAGCCATGGAAGGCAAGTCTCAGAGATATCATCAGAATCACTGGGAACCATTTCCCTAAAATGCTGAGCTCTGCAGATCAGCCAGGGGCTTCAGCCTCCTCCCAGGAGTACTCTGTCTGGCTTTGAACCCTCAGCCATCCCAAACACAAATGGGCTCAAACACAGAGCTAGAGCGGGGGTGAGAGGGCAGCCTCGCCTTGGACGCAAATCAATCAGCTCCATGGTTGGATACGCTAGCTAAGTCACTGTGCCCCAGGCCTGCCCTTGCCCATATGGGAGGCTGCGAGATTCATTTCCTGTCCGGGCCAGATTCATTTCCAGTTGGAAAAAAGAAAAGAGAGAGAGAGACAGAAAAAGACAGAATCCTTACTTGAGTTAAACATTGCATCTTCTGATGGTTGAGTCTGTCAGCTTTATTTGTGGTAAGTTTCACAGCTCCAAGGCACTATGAGATGTGGTCCCTAAATCAGTAAGAGACAACTGCAAGTATTGCAAGAAGGAGCCAGCCCAGAATACAGCTGCCCTGTCCCTTGTGCTGAGACAGATTCAGGCGGGATTTCCCAGAACTTCAAAGCCCCAGGGAGCTTGGAAGAGCAATTGCCAAGGGCTGGGAAGCGGCTCAGTGGTGAGCACTTACCTAGGATGCAGGGACCCTGGGGCCCAACTCCTGCACTGAAAAAAAGAGAATCTACAAGGAGGGAAAAGACCCAGGTTCCAGCTCTACCTCATCCACTCCTTAGCTGAAAGACATGGCCAAGACTTCTTACCTCTGAGCCTCACTCAGTTTCGGCGACTACAGAAGAGACTATGCAACGAACCAAAAGCCCTGTCCACAGTGTGAAGTCCCACTTGAAAGGTGAAGAATGTGCCACACAGAAATGAGGATGATAAAGGTGATGGTGTCATCTCTGCTGCCAGCCAGATGGAACTAACAGGAGGGACATTTATGGTAGGAAATTAAACCCAGCAGTGAAGGGGTGTTGCCTTATTCAATGTTCAGTGCTGACTCTTGATCAGCACTGGTAGAAATCGTGCCACGGTGCACATCCGTCAGCAACTTTTAAAGAACCCTAGCTAGGGGTTGGGGCATAGCTCCTAGGAGAGCATGTGCTTAGCATGTGTGAGGCCCTGGGTTCCACTTCCAGCCACACACACACACAAATGCACATACATCCAAGTAAATTCCAGGCTCTGTGTTGGGCTCCATAAAGTGTAGCAGGGTATGACAACACCCGCTCTTCCTTAAGGAACCTCAGTCAGCAACAGTATAATCAGGCAGACTCCTAGGGGATTATCCTAAGAAAATTATGGAGTGAGTGAGCAGAGAGTTATCTCAAACAATGTCTACAAAGTTTCAGTTCCAGACATGATGGAGTAACTTGTATCAGACTAACTCCACTTAGGGTAAAAGATATTTAAAAAATTATTTGAAGGCATGAGAGGGAAATAAACTGTTGGCAAAAAGTGGAGAGGATTTAACCCTTGAAAAAAGAGTTGAGTGTTGGAAGATACTACAGGGCTTGGCTTTTCCCCAGGGGTGCACAGGCAAGGCAGGGCAGCCCAAACTCAAGTCCAAACTGCAGTCTTTGGACTTAAGGCTGCCAGAGGCCCTGGGAACCAAGGGGAAAAATCTAATCACGGATGAAGCTATGGCAGTAAACAGCCCACTGCCTGCACAACCCCTCTGGGCTCCTTGTCTCGCCCCAGAACAGGGTGTGTGTAGGGCAGAGCCCAGTGAACTCAGGAGGAAGCAGCCAGGGAGGCTGCAGAGCCCAGGACAGGGGTCAGCAGCCGTCCCCAGAAGGGACTTAGTTACCATCTAGGGCTTGCTTTGGAAACCACGGTAAGAGTGTGTCTTAAGGACAAAAACTACATCCCAGGTATAAGGACTTTATCTACCCATCCCAATAAAATATAAATGCTAGTGAGTCAGTGCCACGCGCAGGCCACGAGGACAACCAGATGTCAGCCTCTTCCTGTTAGTTTGCACCATTTGCAAACCTCAGAGAGGAGAACAAGAAGTCAACCCCTTCCTGTGAGTCAGTGCCATGTGTGGGCTGCAAGGAGGACAACTAGACACCTCTTCTTCCTCTTATTTGGCACCATTTGCAGGCTGCAGGGAGGAGAACCTGTTAGTTGACACCATGTGTGGCCCATGGGGAGGACAACCAGACACCTGCTCTTTCCTGTGAGTTGGTGCCATTCATGGGCCTAGGGAGGTAAACAAGAAGCCAGCCCCTTCCTGTGAGTTGGCACCATGTGCAGGCCACAGGGAGGACAACCAGACGCCCGACCCTACTGGTGCACGGGCTGGGAGACAAGAAGAGCCAAGCCTGCAACCCACCCCTACCCCAGTGAGCAACCAGCTGATCTGGAGAAATGCAGGCTGAGATGATAGCTATTGAAGTAAAATACAACTTAATGCTTGTAGTGTTTAGTGTTTCATTAACTTTTCAGGTAGTCTGACCATCTATTTGGAGGATGACAATATACAGTATGGCCATCTCCTTCTGAAGGTGGTGGCCATCATTGATTCCCTATTATCTTGTTTTAAAGTGCTGCATTGTTTTCATTGTTTGGTTTGGTTTGGTTCTGTTTTGTCTTGTCTGATTTTGTTATATCTGATGGCATGGACAGCTATTTCAAAGACAGCAAGATACATCATGGTAGCTATTTTGGATTTGCTATTGTCTTGTTTCAAAATCCTGTATTCGTTCATTGTTTTGTTTTTGTCAGTTCTATTCTATTCTGTTCTGTTCTGTTTGATTTTCCTATGTCTGATGGTATGGGCAGCTATTTTGAAGACAAGAGGCATGATGGTAGCCATTATTGATTTCCTATTATCATGTTTTGAAACTCTGTATCACTTATACTGTTTTTTTTTTTTTTTTTTTTTTTTTTTTTTTTTTTTGTACTGGGGATTAAACTCACAGCCTCACGCCTGCCAGGCAGGCGCTTATGCCACTGAATTAAATCTCCAGCCCTGTTTTTTGAGATAGGGTCTCACCATGCAGTTCAGGCTGGCCTTGAACTCACTTTGTAGCACAGGCTGGTCTCGAACTCACAACAATCCTTCTGTCTCAGCCTCCCGAGTGCTGCGATTAAAGGAGCACACCACGTCTATACACTGTTTTGTTTTGATTGACTGTATTATGTTTTATTTTGCTTGGTTTTATTCTCTTTAAAATAAAATTAAAATAAAAAATATATATGTATATAAATAAGTGCTGAGTCTTCATAAATGTATGGCAATTTTACTGCTTGCTAGAACAAAAATCAACACTTTTCAAGGAAATCAGACTCTCCATAACATGTCATTCAAAGTTTCCAGAAAGAAAGAGAAAGAGAGACAGAGAGAGACAGAGACACAGAGACACAGAGACACAGAGACAAACAGAGACAGACAGAGACAGAGAGAGAGACAGAACTACAGAGAGACAGACAGAGATAGAAAGGAAAGAAGAGGGGAAGATAAGGAGGGGGCAGCTTTTACTAATATGAACAATTCCCCAAGAAGACCCTGATATTAAAAATAGAAAAGGATATATATATATATATATATGACTCCTAAGATACAGTTAAGTTATGAGTAGATGAAGAAAACTTATCAGAAAAATATAAGCAACAATGAGAACAAGGAAAAACACGTGACAATTCTAGAATTTTCTAGAATATTCTGCAAAGCATATTATCTAAAGGAAAAATTCACTAGATGAGATTAGCATAAGATTGTAATTGTCAGAGAGTCAATGAACTTGAAGACCGATCAATGAAAATTATCCAGCCTGAAGAGTAGAAAAAAAAAATAACCCTCAACAACAGTATAAAGCAATCTAAGATGTGTAAATGGATTCTTGGGAGAAGAGAAGAAAGAACAGGGAAGAAAACAGTGAAGAGATAATAGACAGGGTTTTTTCAACTCAGTTTAAAGATGGACTTAAAGATTCAGGATGCTCAAAGAACCACCACCAACAACTAGAATTAATAACGTTTCACCTAGTATCTTAGTCAAACTACTGAAAGCCTACAATAATGAAAAATCTTGAAAATAACCAGAGGAAAAAGAAACACAGGCAGAAGAGGAACAAAACTATGTGTATTTCACAGACTTCTCACCCAGAAAACATGAGTGCCAAAAGACAATAGGACAATCATTCTGGGCAATGTACTGAGAAAAAAAAAGTCCAGAATTACAAACTCAATGAAAATATTATTCAAAGATTAATGAGAAATAAAACAGAGAGGATATAGAGAAATTGGAACCCTCATGCATTGCTGGTGGGAATGTAAAATGGTACTGTCGCTATGAAAACCATTTCCCAGTTCTTCGACAAGTGAAACATAGAATTACCATATCATCCAGCAATTCCAGCCCTGGGTATATAACCAAAATAATTGAAAACAGGTGTTCAAACAAAAACTTGCTCACACATGTTCATAGCAGCACTATTCACAATAGCCAGAGGGTGGAAACAACCCAAATGCCCATCAACTGATGAATGGATAAACAAAATATGATCTGGCCATATGATGGAATATTATTCCATATTCAGCTACATCCTGCAAGATGGAGGAAGTCACATAATATGATGCTGAGTAAGGAAGCAGACTCAGGAGGCCATGTACCATAAATTCTGTTTCTAAGAAATATTCAGAATGGACAAATCAGTAGAGATATGAAGATTTGCAGTAGCCAGGGGCTAAGGGAGGACAAATGAAGAATGACTGTTTAGTGGGTGTGGGGTTTCTCTTCGGTGTGACGAAAACATCCTGGAACCGAATAGTGATAACGATCATAAACATTGCATATGTGCTCAATGCCAGTGAATTACACATATTAGAATGGTTAGGATGGTAAATTGTGTGTTGTGTGCATTTTATAGCAGATAGCTAGCTAGCTAGATAGATAGATAGATAGAATTAAGGTAAAATACTCAGACACTTTTTTTAGCTGAAAGAATTAATTCTAAGCAGATTTGCACTACAAAAAAAAAAGCTAAAAGAATTCTTGGAGGGGCTAGGGTATCAAATGCAGTCTTAGAGTTCTAGGAAGAAATAAAGATGATTAGAAATGATAACTGTGGGGTGAATAGATTTTTATTCCTCCTATTCCTCCAAGAGACAACCTGACTCATGTAAAACTTGTGACACTGATCTATGAAAGGTGCAACCTGTTGATATTTAAAACATAAAACAATAATATGAAAAATGATAGATCAATTATACTATTCAAAGTTCCTTCCATTTTGCATGGAAGACTCCTGGGTATACTCTAGATTTATCATAAGTTTCAGATGCATATTGTAATCCTTAGGAAAACTATTAAGAAATAATGCAGAGAAGTAGAATGGGAAAGTCAACCTCGGAGGATGTGTTAGACTAATTTGTACTACACTTGCTTTCCCACTACAAACAACCAGGAAGTTGGACAAAATTAGTGGGAAAACATTCATAGACATTTGATAAGAGGCACACAGGACAGTGATCTGGGAGAGAAGGAAAACCAAGAAGGGGGTTCCTGGAGGCGTCTTCAGGATCAGCGCATAGGGAAGGGGACCAGGTAGAACACAGCAATGTCTTAGAATCAAAGGGAAGGAAGCCAGAGGTCACGCATGGTAAGGCAAATTTGGTGGGCTGAGTACCAGAGAAAAGAGGGTTATGCAGAAAAAGAGCTCTAGAAATATCCATGGAGTCAAAACATATTGAACTATAAGCCTCTGGTGCATATTAACTACATGCATGTAATAAGCCGTGTGTATTTACACCTCCAAAAATTGATTTAAAATGCAAAAATAACTAGTAAAATAAGAAGCAGAAAATATATGCAGTCCTATATCTGTTAAAGAAAATTAATTATTAAAAAGATCTTCACAGAAAAAGCTAGGGCCATAAAGTTTCATTTTTAACTTTATAAGACATTTAAGAAAAAAGGAATAACAATTTTATATCCCTCCCCAATGCCCTCAGAACTAAAGGAAGGAACTGTTTTATGAGATAAACCTAAGTCTTAAAACCAAAGGCTTATGAAGACATCACAAGGAAAGAAAATTATAGAAAAGTATCAAATGCAGAAATATACAGAAGGGAATGCATCTTAATGAGATTTATTCCAGGTCAGCTTAATATTCCAAAACCAAAGTAATTGGCCACACTAATATAATAAACGGTTAGGAAAACATATCACCTCAATACAGATGCAGAAAAAGCAGATTCAAACTCACGCTGAAAGTTCTCAACAAACTAAGTGTAATGGTTTATATCTAGATGTCTCCAAAGCCTCATGCGCTTTGGGGGAGGTGACTGTATCGTGGGTGTGTGATACTGGCCCATGAGTGTGTGATACTGGATCATGGGTGTGACAACGAATTACTGCACTGATTGGTTTAGCATAGTTCTGGGTGATAGACTTACTGAAGAGAGAAGCCCTAACCTGGGTATCAGTGGCACCAACAAATAGGCTTATAGCCTGGATGAAATAAAAAAGGAAAGAAGAAGGAAGTCCGATGCTTCTTTCCTGCCTTGCCATGAACTGTTTCTTCTCTACCATGCCATCCTGCGTTGGCGCCAGCTAACTATGCACTGAAACCTCTACGACTTCTAAGCTAAAATAAACTTTTCCTCCTTTAACTTGTGGGTGTTAAGCATTTTGTCCCAGTAACAGGAAAGTAACTAAAATACTAAGAATAAAAGAGAATGCACCTACTGGATAAATGGCACAGATGAACAACTACTAATTACAAAATAGTTAATAGAGTAATATTGAGCCCTTATCCTCTATGATCAGAAACAAAACAAGTATATCTGCTTTCACATCTGTTAAACATGTTACTAGTTCTAGACAGTTCAAACACATAGAGATGCTCTTGGACTTGTCATACGGTTGCATCTTGATAAATTTACTCATCACAAATTGAAAAGATCATGTCAGGACTGCACCACACCTACTGAACATCACAGGCTAGCCAAGCCTACCTTAAACATGTCCAGTACACTTACATTAGCCTACAGTTGGGCAAAATCAAAATCAACTAACACAAAGCTGATTTTACACCTTGTTTTGTGGTTGTTTTTGTTGTTTGTTTGTTTGTTTGTTTCATTTGGCAATACTGGGAATTGAAACCAGGCCCTCCATACTGAGCAGCAGCATCAACTCTTTTTTAGTATTTTTATTTTGAAACAGGATTTTACTAAGTCGTGAAGCCACCCAGGCTGGGCTCGAACCTGTGGTCCTCCTGCCTCAGCCTCCCAGAGTGCTGGGATTACAGGCATGCATCACTCAGCTGGCTTGATCACATTTTTATCAACTGATAATTACATAACCTTGTTTTGTGTGTATTTCTGACGAAAGAAATTTTATTTAATGTTGATTGTTGATTCATGAACATGGAACTAGCCAAAAGTACTATAAGCCATACATAAACAAAAGTTCTCTAATACACAGACTTCTTTTCTCTGTGAGACTTATCACAGCCCTCTTGCACTTAACAACCCCAGACAGCACTATAGCACTACACCCGGAAGGCACCGTAAACAGCAAAATTACTAATAAAAAGCAGAAACAGGTAGAAAAGGCAGCACTAAACAGGCCATGCAAAGGACACTTATGTGCAGCGTGGGAGCTGAAACAGGAAATGCATCACCTTGTTTGACCTCAGCTGGATGTGTGCTTTGAGTGACTAAAAATTACTGCACTGCCCATATCTGAGAAAAAACACTTTCACTAGTCATTTGAGAGTTACGTATAAATTTTAGCAAGCAGGCGAACTGGAATACCCACATTGGGATCAACTGTATGTGGACATTCACAGGAAGGAAAGACCCTCAGGTCTTAGATTGCCAGTTGGGGTGTCCAGAGCGGGGCTGTCATCCTGAAGCAGGAGATGAGGACATGGTAAACCAGCTGTGCAAGTGGGCATGATCTGTCGATCATGGCCAGGACCCACTCACAGAACAGCTTTGGAACCTCACACCTGATACCAATTAGAGAATGGTATCATCAATCCTTCTGGCACAAGATCAAGCAGGGTTTTGATAGGACAGCCTATATCTGATGTGAGAACAGGGTATAAAGATGATGGGCATTGTCTTTGTAGCCACTGTCTTCTTTCTTTCTCAGTGACCCACTCTGTGTGCAGGGTGTATTTCTTTTCCCACACACACAAGCTATATAAATGAAACAAATTAGAATTTATCTTAAAATATTTTTGAAATAATACAATAGATAATTTAAGAAGTTCTTAGAACTTCTCCCTCCTTCCTATTTATATTTCCTATTTTGTGCCAAATAGGGGGAGAACAAGAGACAGAGACAGAGACAGAGAGAGACAGAGAGAGGAGAGATTGTCATGTAAGAGAAATCATGAATGACTCAAGTTTCTTTCTTTATGACAGAGTAGTACTCCATTGGGCATAAATACCACATTTTCCTTATCCATTCATCTGGGTTTTTTAAATTAATTTTATTGGTACACTTTTGATATACATAATGACCACATTCATCATGGGATATTTGTGCTTGTACATAATATACCCATTTGTCTGTTGATGGACACATATGCTGTTTCCAAGATCTAGCTATGACCTTAACTCTTTTTGGGAAGATACTCCGAAGGGGAATAGCTGGATCGAGCAGAATTCCTTTTTTAGTTTCTTGAGGAATCTCCACGCTGATTTGCATAGTCCCTGTACCAGTTTACACTCCCACCAACAATGTAGAAGAGTTCATTTTTCCCTACATCCACTCCAGCATTTCTTATCATTTGATTTCTTGATGCTGGTCATTTTCTTTCTGGAGTAAGATACTATCCTAGTGTTTTAATACGTTTAATAAATGTAAAACCACTATGTTTTTCACTTGTCCAATTTTTTGTACAGAACAAGAGACTGGAAGGGACCCTTGGACATCCCAGCACCTGGTAACAATCTAGGCCAAAGAGAACCCCACTGGGGGTGCCTCGCTGACCTGCAGGGTTTCCCAGAGAGAGAGGAGTGAGAACTGATGGGGAATGAAGTGTGCAGGACCCACACGAGCCACCTTAGGATGTGCCTGAAGTCCTGGATATGGCCTTGGTCTAGCCTGCCATCTTTATTGACTTGTTTGGGATGTACAATCTTTCCAAAGGTTTTCAGGAGCCAGCCCCACACTGGCTCTCACACTCCCAGGAATCCCTCAATTGCCAACTCCCCCATCCTAAGATTGCAGCCTCCTCTCCCACTGCTGGGCAGTGACCACTCAACTGGACTTGGCTCAATGAGGCCAGCTGCATCCCTCGCCCTGAGGGGAGGTGGATGCTCTGCTTGCTCATATCAAGGTGGGTGAGCCAAGAAGGGTCCTCCAGCAGGGAGGGGCTGCTTGAGGTTCTGAGGCTGTGGTCTTGAAAGAGGTCAGCAACTCTTCATAATTAGCTCAGGAAACCTAGGTGCTTCAGGTTTGCGTATTGATAATCAGTATTCAAGGGGTTTATAAGGTAAGAATTTTCTGCTTGAGGAGCCAAGCCCTTGAGTGTAGACACCTTTGGGGGCATTTGGCCTGCTCAGTCATCCCCATCTGATCCTTGTCTCCTCCACCAAGAAGGGTAGCCCCAGCTCTGTTTCAGTGATCAGATGGCCCAGCCAGAGGGATTGTTCCTTGGACCTGCGAGAGCAGGCTTCGGTTCTTCACCCATTCAACCTACAAGAATTATCCAAGGCATGGGAGCAGGGCAACATGGGGACAACCTAACCTTTCAGTGTCATGTAGGGCTGAGGTGTCCTAAGTGCCATCTCACGACCTGGAAGATTGTCACTTTCCCTGAGTTGCCATCCACTCTAAATTACAGCTCGGGTTCTGTAAAGGTAAATGTTAAATGATTTTTGTGCAGGAGAGAGAATAATCCCAAAGATTTTATTTTTATTTTCTTGTAGGCTCTAACTACGTGATCTTATTTCAGGTTCCTATTTTACATTGGATGATTTCAATCTTTTTTCTTGTGTTGTAATAAGCCATAAACAATATGTGGATAGATGGATAAATGGATAGATAGATGAATAGATAGATAAATAGGTTAAATAGATACATGGATGGATGACAGATAAATGGATACATAGGTGATTGATGAGTAGATAATGTAGAGATAGATTGCTATGTCTAAACTTCTTTTGAATCAGCTTTGTTATTCTGCAGTTTCCTTCATTAAATTAAATTAAATAAAGCATTATGCACTGTTTACTTGTGTAAAAATTATGGCTTAAATATTTTGACATTTGGACTTCATTTAGAAAAGAGATGATGAAAATATACGCTCTGAGGGGCTCCCAGGAGAGGGAGGAAGGGCCTGTTTACTCAGGGCTTGGCTATTCTCAGAAGAACTGGGGGGGCATAAGGGGTATGGGGGAAGCCAGTGTGAAAATCTCAGTGGCTGAGGCCATGGTGGCACGTGGGCAGAGCTCACAGGCTTTGGGGATAGGGAAGGATCCAGAGCCCCCATAAAATTAAGAGGACCTCTGAAGACAAGGCCCCAGTGGTACGCCCAGAGAGGAGTCCACCCATTGGTTCACTGGGTAGAGTTCAACACCCTTCATTTTATTAATCAGTGCAGATAGATAAATTTTAAGTAAGGCAGTTACTTAAGGTTAAACCAATCACATTCCTAGGAATATCACCTCCTCATCCTCAAGCTGAATCTACACAGCAGGCCTGTCTGCTCTTTGGGGGGACCAGACACTTCTGTCCCAGCCATGGTTCTGGTAGGAAAGGCAGGCCCAGGTGCTACTGGGTGGGGGTGGGGGGGCCTGTGGGAGCTGTGGTCATTCAGGGCAGCAAGTTCTGGACAAGTCCTCGTTCATGAGTGTCTCTAGTTGCACTGTCGCAGCTGCTTCAATGTCCTGAATCAATTCAAAACATTTAGCTTCCATGGTCATTTTGACTCTGGGAAAGAACCAGAAGTCACATGGTGCCAGATCCAGTGACTAAGGCGGGTGAGGACACAGTGTCACATTTTCACAAGCCTGCCTGTCTGGTAGATGGCACCAAGCAGCAGAATTCACCTTATTTTTTATCATACCTCATGAAGATCTTCATGAAAGGGGACCTCCAGCATTGCTTCAGAAAGTGGCAGGAATGATGGAGCAAGTGTGTTTGAAGGGAGGAGGAGTGTTTTGAGGGGAATTAATGGAAATTTGTTTTCTATTATAATAAATTTTTAAATTGAAATATTCACTGTATTTTTGGACACCCCTTGTATCCTGGGTCTTGCTCACCTCACCTCTCCCATAGGGAAGCTATGCTCCCTCCATCACTCACCTCTGAGGTCCTCTTGCTTTTCCCTGAGGAGGGCCCAGGTCAGCCCTGTACCCCACCCCCATCAAGTGCAGACCAGCCCCTCCAGTACCAGGTACCTCACAGACCCTTTCATATCCAGCCCCTTCCTCCACTTCTGCTCTGGGCCACAGGCCCTTGAAGCATCATCATCACTATGATTATTAGTCATTATATTACTAATTATAACTCAAAGACAGTGTGTCTCTGTCACCTTTCATTGCTGGGAGAAAATATCTGACACCCACAATTTACAAGAGGAGAGGTTTAGTTTAGCTCACAGTTTCAGAGGCTTCAGTCCATGGCCAATTAGCTCCAAGGCAGAGAAAATCAGTTATGGCATCAAGGAAGCAGACAGCAGGGAAAGAGCCAGAGAGGAAGGGGTCAGAGACCAGGTATAGTCCCCAGGATCACACCTCCATAACCCACATTCTCTAGTTAAGCCCAGTCCTTAATAGCCCACTTAACTATGAACTCATCAATGAGTTAACCCATTGATTAGGCTAGCAGCCTCACAATCCAACCCCCTCCCCCAGAGCCTCTTAATCTAGTCAAATTAACAATGAAGACTGACTTTGACAGGGTTTTAGGGCATTTACAACAAAAGTATACAGCACTGGCCCCTCTATATCTGAAGACATGTCCAGATTCAATGAACTGCAGATCAAAAATACTTAGAAAAAAACTGTGTCCATACTGAACATGTCATTATTTCCTAAACAATAAGGTCTCACAACTATTTACATAGAATTAATGTAGCATTAGACATTGTAAGTCATCTGCAGATGATTGAAAGCAGGGGTCTCCAACCCCTGGGCCACAGTATCAGTGCATGGCCTGTTAGGAATCAGGCCACAAAGCAGGAGGTGAGTGGTGGGCAAGGGAGCAAAGCATCATCTCTATGTACAGCAATTTCCCCTAATTTGCAGCACTGCCTGAGTTCTGCCTCCCATCAGATCAGTGGCAGCATTTGATTCTCATAGGAGCTCAAATCCTTCTGCAAATTGTGCATGCTAGGGATCTAGACTGCATGCTCCTAATGAGAATCTAATGCCTGGTGATCTGAGGTGCAGCTGAGGCAGTGATGCTAACACTGGGAAGTGGATGTGAATACAGATTAACACAAGCAAAGACATTTGACTGCACAGAGACCATAAAAAATCAATTGCTCGCAGACGCCTATCAAAACTGTATCAGTGAGTGACAAGTGACAATTAAACTGCATCTGGTGGCAGGCTTTACAGTGGCAAATGAGTTGATGCACTTCAATTGTATAGCACAACTGGTATCAGCCTTTAAATCTGAATCTGACACTTATTTTAGTTCACGTGTGCCTTTCCTGTTATCTTATTTACCACTTCCATCCATTCCCCTTTCCAGCACTGTTCACTTGTCTCAGTCACAGGTTTGGCAAACCCATGAGCTAACCCCAGCCAAAAAGAGGAAAACAAACAAACGAACATCACTGGAGCTTCTTGAAAAGGGGAGAAGACCAATGATGACACAGCAGAAGACTCTAAGACTTCCAACATAAAGAAAACTGCATTTAAAAGAAAATACCAAGAGTCTTATTCAAATTACAGGTTCACTGAAACAGGTGATTCACATTCTGCAAGCCTGCTTTGTGTAATACATGACAGCCAGCTACCCAACAAAGACATGAAACCTTCAGAGCTGCTCTGGCACATGGAGACTAAGTACTCTGCATTAAAAGACAAACCTTTGGAGTTTTTCAAAAGAAAAATGAACACGAAAAACTGTAGGCAAATACTGTAGGCCACTACTTTATCATCTGCACTGACAGCATCATGCTTAGTGGCTCACTGCATTGCCATAGCCAAGAAGCCCTTTAGAATGCAAATAATGGTGACCTTAAAAATATGTTAAGACAACTTTAAATCTCCATACATTCTGGATTAAAGTCAAGGCAAAACATCAAGTTGCCACAGAAATGCTGAAAAGCCTGGTTCCATTTCCAACATCCTGTTTTTGTGAAGCAGGGTTTTCTGCAGTGACAGCAATCAAAATGAGATTATGGAGTAGACTGACCATCAGCAACACACTTTGGGTGTTACTGCCTCACATTATCCACAGGTGGGACCTTCTAGTTGCGAGGAAACAAACTCAGGGCTAGCACAATTCTGCATTTTGGTGAGTTATAATAATAATAGAAATAATGTACATAATAAAAGTAATGTACTTGAATTGTGCTTAAACCATCCCCTCCTCAGTCTGCAGAAAAGTTGTCTTCCATGAAACTGGTCACTGGTGCCAAAAAAGGCACCACTGATTTAAAGAATACAGAAGGATGCGTGCAATTTTATGCAAATACGTGTGCTTTATATATCAGAGACCGGAGCATCCAAAGCTTTTGGTACCTTCAGAGGTTCCTAGACCTAGTCCTCCATGGACCGAAGGACAACTGCCTATACATAATAAAACAGTAAGTTAGGTAATAAAAGATGGGAGAATGCTTTTGTCAGAAAGCCAGGTTTGAGGATGATTACTGTTTCCAAATGCAACACTGACCTCCGATCTTGGGGCCTGCCAGCTCTGCTGGGGATCCAGGTGGCTGCACACCTGTTCCTTAGTCAGGACCAGCCTACCTTGGCCATGAGTGTGGCAAGAAATTGCTCTGTGGACCACCTCTGTCCTCCCCTGAATGCAACTGTCTGGTCACTTAGGCTTCAGAACCAGACTGAGTCTGGCCTAGGGGACTTGGAAGGAAGGGTCTGCCCCATGATGGGTACCTCAGAGCCAAAACTGGAAGAAAGAAGTTATAAACCAAATGCCCTCCACCAGGACAGAGTCCATGAGGCTCCTCCCTCCCTCACCCAGCAATGCACACAGGACCCCACCACACAGGACCCCACCCCTGGGCCTACAGGCAGGGGCAGCTTCCCCTCAGGCTGGTCAGCCCAGAGCACTGGGCTCACAGAGGTGGCTGGGAAAAGGAAAGAATTTCAAGATGTGCAGCAGAGGTGGAAAGAAGGAGATCATAGGAGGCAGCAGGAGAGATGTGCACGGCCATCGAAGCCCAGCCCTGCCAGCGCCCTGGCCACAGAGCCCCGTCCCCAGCAGACTCACCCTCATCACAGTTGCTCCCGGTGAAGCCAGGGCAGCACCTCCACTCCAGCGCTGTCACCGTGCGGTAGGACACCCTGTATGTGGGTCTGATGAGAGTCCTGTAACTAACACAAACACAGTGTCAGGGGGTGCAGGCTCCCTGCCAGCCCAGACCCACTGTTTCCAAGACAGCCACGCTGCTCTGCTCACCCCAGGCAGGGCGGCGGGGGGGACACCCAACAGTGGACCTGTCACCCAATGCCGTGTTCACTGGCCACGTGGTCTAAAGGTCCTTCTGGCCCAGCCTTTCTACACCTCTCCAAATGTGGCCACCTGTCGTGGGAAAAGTCCTGCACACTGAGCAAAATACGAATATGGAAAAGAAAAATATTAAAACCTGTGAAACTTCCAAACACCCTCACCTCACAAATTCTAACCTTATCCCAGGCATTATTCCTTTTGCTTGATTTGTCTAATGAGTAGGTACTGAGCAACCACTTTGTGCCATCCTGTGGTCACAGTCATAAAGCTGAGTCCACATCCCTGGCCAGTGGGACACTTTAGTGACATCTCCAAATACATCAGTGGGATGCTTACAGCAATAAAAAGCTCCTGCAACTGGACATGGTGGGGCATACCTACATTCCCTTTACTCTGGGAGGCTGAGGCAGGAGGATCAAAAGTTCCAGCCTAGGCCAAAGAACTTAGCAAGACTCTGTCTAAAATGAAAAATGAAAAAAAGGACTGTGTGAAGGTCCTGAATCCAATCTTCACTACCACCAAAACGCACACACACACACACACACAAAACTCCTACTTTTAAAAAATTTAAAAATGAAACATAAAGTTTAAAATTTAAAAAACACAAATAAATAACATTTAAAATAAATTTCCAAACAGTTCCTGAAAAATACTGAGAAACTCCATGGTAAAGCTCTACACACCAACGTGGGAATCCTCCCACCTCAGCTTTTTGAGACAGGGTCTCACTGCGTAACCCAGGGTGGCCTCAAACCTTTGATCAGCCTGCCTCAGGCTCTCAAATCTTAGACTACAGGTGCACACCACCACACCCAGCTTGGTTCATACAAATAAGTTTGATACTATTTTGTGAAACATCAAGAAGAGTGGGCATTAAATGTGCAGCCGAATTTCATAAAGCGGTATGTTCAGCTTTACTTATTCACTTTACGTGCATCATTATAACTTTGCTGTTTGATCGTGTTTGCACAACTTCCCCTTTAAAATGAAACAGCATGACTTCACAAAGTTAAATCTGCTGACATCCAGCAAATTAATCGGTGAATGAGAAAACGATGAATTAATTGGGAGCAGCAGGCGCGCCATCCAGAGATGCCCTGTTGACAGGAAAACTTGGGAGTCGAAGAAATATCTCAAATTGGATTTCAGAAGGAGGGCTCTGATTCTGGAAAATCCCGTTCCACTAATTTCTCTTCTTGAAAATCCTCTCGCTCATGTTTCATCAGCATGCTGGCAACCAGCTCCCCCTGCCTGGGAGGGGACCTTCCAGTGAGGAGCAGCCCCCGCTAAGAGCTGCAGGGCCAGCTGGGGTCTGGGGGGCAACTGAGTCACAGAGTGGTGGGGGAGGGGAGAGGCGAGTCAGTCCTTACAGCAAGTGACCTGGGGACAGATGGTGAATTGGCAATCCTGGGTTCATGAAGTTCAAACACATTGTCTGCATTATGAACACGCTCACATTTGCACACACTCACATTTGCACGCACTCTCATGCTCAAACGCACACAACTCACATTGACACAGTTGTGTGAACACACTCGTGTGCCAACACTCACACACGTTCGACATCCACCAGTTCTCTCACCTCACACTCCTGCACACACTCACATGCAGTCACACACTTGCAAACACACCAACACATTCTCAGGACTTACGCACAAGCAGGCGCTCATTCATGCTCACACCTCCTCACTTCGCAACAGGGTCACCAGTGTCATGGGTCCTAAAGGCTCAGAGCCACACTCCAGGCACCCAGAAGCCCAGGGTGAAGTCAAAAGGAGCTGGTTCTGCCACCCTCAGGGTCATCACTCCAAGTTACATAAAGAAAGCACAAATCAGGTCTGGTGGCACATGCCTGTGATTTCAGCACTCAGAGAGGCTGAGGCAGAAAGATGATGAGTCCAAGCCTAACCTGGGCAATGAGACTCTGTTTCAAAATAAGAAATAAAAAAGTGCCAGGGACGTAGCTCAGTGCAAAGGCTCTGGATTCAATCCCCAATAGCTTAAAAAAAAAAAAAAAAAAAAAAAGCAAAATTCATGGGGACAATTGCCATATCCTGAGTGGGATCCCTTGGGAAATGCATTAAGCCCCACCCCAACACCCTTCATGAGGAACTGGGGTATTTTCTCCCCACCCCCCAGAGCACTCTGGGGCAGACATGACACAGAGAGCCCCCTGGGAGTTTGGGAGCCACAAATCTGACTCTTGCCAGCTGCCCTCCTTGGAAAGGGCAGTGCACATTTACGTCTGATGTCAGCCCACTGTGGGACCCCAGTACTCCCAAAGCACAACTTGGAAGTCTTAAGAAGGACTCTCCACAGGAGAGCCACCTGGAGAATGATGACCCGATAGCAGGGAGGGCAAGGGCATCATGAACTGACAGGTGAGGGAGAGCCCTGCAGGGTGGAGATGCCCAGGCTGCGCACGTGCCATCCTGGGAGATCCAAGGGGCCAGTGCTCACAGGAGTGCACCCAGGGCCCCCAAGGCCAGATGACAGCAGCACCAGCCACATGGGCCCTCTCCTGTCCTTCCTGTGCTGCCCCTGCCACTCCACCCTCATCATCACTGGCAAGTGAGAAATAAAGATGGAGAGAGGCATCTGAGCTGCCCTTTGCTACTACAGACCCAGCTGCAAGAGGACTGAAGCCTTAGTTCAGAGGAAAGAGGAAATTTCTTAAATGAGATTGTTCTTTCCACTAAGAGAGATCAGAAAAGCTATAGAACCCATCTGGGGATGATGGCTAGGATAGAGGAAAGGTCGTGGTGTTTTTTGTTTTTTGTTTTTTTTTTTTGCGGCACTGGGGATTGAACTCACAGCCTTGCGTCTGCCAGGGCAGGTGCTTAAGGCACTGAGCCAAACTCCCAACCCTGGTTTTTT
>RJWM01019834.1:0-38664 GCA_004363535.1 Dasyprocta punctata | reverse complement strand
CCGCCATGCCACACTGCCTTGGAGCCTACTGAGTATGGACTGAAATCCCTGAGAATTGTAAGAAGTAAACCTTTTTTCCCCTAATTTTGGATGTCAGGCATTTTGTCTCAGCAATGAGTGAAAAGTAACTGTAGGATGTGAAAAGTGGATGTAAGATGGACCTGGGGTTCTGAACTTCCTATAGCCGCTCAGATGCTGCTGATGCTACGTGCTCATGGACTACACATGGAATGGCAAGGTGTTAGGACATTATGATGAGCTGTGATGAGGACACATCCAGCAGGTTAACTGAATTAACTGGCAGTTACTATGCACAATGCAGGTGACTTATCTGTATGTACAGTATTTCAATTATATGTTGAGGATCTGATTTAAAGGAATATATATTTTGAACTCCATCTTTGCAAATCTTGGATGCATATGTTTAGCTTGTTATTTTGGTTACCAAATACCTAAATAAAACAAAGGAGAAAAGATTTCTTTTGGCTCACAGCTTAGAGGCTCCAGTCCATGGTCAGCTGGCTCCATTGCTTTTAGTCTTGTGGTTAGGCAGAACATCATGGGGCAGGGTGTGACTGAGGAAAGCTGCTCACTTCATGGGAACCAGGAAGCAGAGTGAATGGGGAAGAACCCAAGAAAAGTGATACCCTTTGGAGGCATGCCCCAGTAACCCACCACATCCAGTTAAGTCCCATGTCCCAGTTGTCTCATAGAAATGAGCCAACTGGGACAACTCGTCAGTGAATTTATCAGTGAATTTAATTCACCTGACAAAGGTAGAGCCCTTGTGATCCATTAAGTTTCTCAGCTGGCAACCAAACCTTCAACACAGTGAAGCTATCGGGGGACATTTTGAATCCCAACCATAACAGCACATTTCAGGAAGTTCAGAGATGTGTATAATTGTGAGACCTGCATAAAAATGAGTTTTCCTGTCAACACAGGCCACTGCATTTAAAAGTTTGCATTTTGGATTTAAAAAAATATACTTCACGTGATTCCAGCTACTCAGGAGGCTGAGGCAAGAGGATTTCAATGTTGAGATCATCTGAGCAACTTAGTCTAAACCAAAAAGTCTAGGGGTGTTGTAGCAGCCCTTGGTTCCTGTACCATAAATAACCACCGATAAAAGAGAAACAAATTATCCAGAATTCTGTAATCTCACATTTTGAAGGCCATTGGTAAAGGAAAATGATTGTGTGCTCCTTACTGATATATTGTTGACTTTGGGTCTAACACTATATCTCTCTGAGCATTTTTCTTCATTAGTAAAATTAAAAATTCTAAGTAGTCCCTTCTGTTGAATTCTTCTATGCTTCTCTGACTTTCTGTGTAGTCTAGTAGCACTTTATAATTTCATTAAGTCCAATTCTTTGGTCAAAGATTTGAGTCAGTAGGCAAGGATGTGTACTTGAGGAAGTAACAACCTACAAATAAGAATATGTAAAATGACAGCACTCAGGAGACTGAGGTAGGAGGATTGTCATGGATTTGAGGCCAGCCTGCAGCTATGTAATGAGTTCAAAGCTAGCCTGAACTACACAGTGAGACCCTATTAAAAAAAAAAAAAAAAAGAATGTGTAAAACAAAAATAGTATTGATGTGTATCCTCTAGAGTTGTGAGAATTAAGTGAAGTAATGCCTGGAAAGCACTTGTGTATATTTTTCAATATGTTAGCTATTGTTTCTCTTAGAGATAAAAGAACTGAAGTTGGAAAAGTAAAGTGATTTGTCTGAGACTTAATATCCAGTTACTTGGATCTAGAAACGAGATCTTTTGATATCTAGTATTCTCTCAACTCTTTAGACTAGGTTAGCTAAAATGCCTATCTTCTTAAACTTTAAATAAAAATGTTGAGACAAATTCTTTAAAGTTTTGTCTGATCAGGGCAACTCCCTCCCCATCCATCATTAGAATGGTTTGTGATGATCTGAACAGTTTTACTTTTATAGTTTATTATAGCTTATACACTCATAAAATAAATGATGCATTTTAAAAGTGTATGTATATAAATTGAATATATCTATTAACTTCCTACCTTTTCTTTATAATTTTGGATTCTGAGAAGTTTCTTCTATTTTTATTATTTTCATTTAGCAAATCATTTTTTATGTTCAGAATTAAGACCAAGGGTGGCAGTTTCTCTCATTGCTTATTTCCCTAGTCAGATGTGAAATTGGCATAAGGTTGGTCAATGAGCAATTTCAGTTTGACATTTGGTTTTGTAAATGTTATGATATACTGTCTTTGATTTCATTTTTAATTTTGACTTTTTAAATCTTTTTCTTCTCTTTCAGTTGAAAACAATCCTCGAACAGGAAATCTTGCTGCACTAATTAAGGTCTTCCTTTCTAGAACCAAAGAACTCAAACTTTCAGCAGAATGTCAGAAGTAAGCTCACTAATCAAATCACATTCACTTTATATCTAACAATACGTATATTTTTCATTCATTGGAGTATCTTTTGAAAAGCCCTATGAAGGAATTATTGTTCTTATTTAGGGGGAAAGTTGGGAGAGGTTTTCGTTTAGAGTCCTAAAATATTGGGGTGAGTTTATAAATTCTAGAATCCATCTGATTTCAACATTTTGTCCAATTGTTAAGTAGATTCACTGTGTAAGATACAAGTGAAATATGTAGTTAAATGCAATAGGGATCACTGATCCAATGTAATCAATTAAAAGATGTTTTTATATTATAAGTAGGCTGGCAAAATTATTGACAAGTCATGCAGAAATCCTGGTCTAGAAATAAACTGATCATGCTCATAATTAAATACTGATTCTGAAATGATTTCCATCTTTCCTCTTTAGCCACCTCTTCATTTGGCAGACACATAATGCTTTGTTTATTATTTGCTGTTTGCTGAAAATATTCATCTGTGAAATGTCAGAGGAGGAGTTACAACTTCATTTTACTTATGAAGATAAATCTCCTTGCAGTTACAGTAAGTATTATCTTTTGACACTGTTCTCAGTATATAGCATGTATAACATACAAGACTCAAATTTGAGAAACAAAAATATGATTTTGACAATCACAGGTTTCCTCTCATAACTTATTTTTCTTTGTTAATAAGAAATTTGGCAGAAGTAAGGCTCCTATTTATTTGACTTCCATGCATGTGGTAGGAAAAAGAAGTAAAGTAAAAGTGAAACTCATAAGTATGATTGCTTTCAGAAAATATATGTGTCACAATTGACAGGGAAGTACATTATTAAAGAGAGACAGCCAATCAGAATTAATTTTACAAATGGTAAAGGTTACTTTTCACAACATAGAACAAAAGACTGAGTGTGTAAGGGACTGCTTATTTGGTACTGTCAAGGACTATGAAACATGTTTTCTCTTTCTGAGGATACAGAGAAAGGTTATTTTTAAATCCTGATATTGCTGAGGTCCCCCCGCCTCAATTATTAGGAGGACTTGCAGTTTTTAAGATCAAATGAATGGTGGTGTTTCACTTCTCAATATTAAAATTTACAACCTAGAAAGTAAAAGAACAGAATAGGGCTATTAACCAATGAAATATGGTGAATGTAGTGTTTTGTGTCTATCCTTGATGCTAAGCTGTCTGAGGGCAAAGACGGTGTTATTCTTCATTTGATGATTTTTTGTTGTTGTTGTTCATTTTGGTTTTTTTTTTAGACAGGGTCTCACTATGTAGTGCACACAGGCCTTGAACTTGTTTTTGTAGCCCAGGCAGGCCTCGAACTCATGGTGATCCTCCTGCCTCAGCCTCCTGAGTGCTGGAATTACGGGCGTGTACCACCACTCTCAGCTTCATGATTTTGTTTTCAACATAAATCTGTGTGCTCATTTGACTGACAGGGAAAGATTGCATGGGGTTTCAGAATTAGATTTACGAGTTCCTGGGGGTTGGGGGAGCTTTGTAATGTTTACAGTTTTCACTGAGGCCTGTGTACTTTGTGACTTTCTGGTACATATTTAATGATACTTTCATATAATTAAGAGTGATGCTCTTTCTACTGCAGTTGTTCATATGTTCCTTTTTTTGCAAATATCAACATCAAATGTCGGCATTTTTTTATTCATATGTTAGGTTTCTTGTACAAGAGAAAACATGGCAGCCACGTGTGGTGGCACATATCTGTAATCCCTCCACTTGGGAGGCTGAGGAAGGAGGATCATTGCAAGTTTGAGACCAGCCTGGGCTATGAAGTGAGCTCAAGGCCAACCTGAACTGCATGGTGAGACCCTGTCTCAAAAAAAGACAGCCCCCGCAAACAAAACAAAACAAAACCTGGCAATATTTAATTCAGAGTCTGGCTTATTTTGCTTAGCATGATGTTCTCAAGTTCCATCCATATCCATGCAGATGACATGACTTCAATCCTGTGTTGCCGAATAATATTCCATTGTGTGTATATACACACCATATTTTATCCATTCACCTGCTGACAGCCATGTGGGCTCTTTTCACAATGTAGCTGTTCTAAATTGTGCTGCTGTAAACATGGCTATTTTTGCAAGTTTCATTATCTCAAATAACATTATCTCCATAGATACTCCTCAGATAACCATTCCACATGTATTCATTACAGTATGATGTCTTTAATTCTTTCAGAAGTATACCCAGGAGAGGTGTACCTGGGTCAAATGGAATTTTGTTTTTAGTTTTTTGAGGAATCTCCATTCTGATTTCCAGGGTCATTGTAGTTTATGTTCCCACCAGCAATGTATGACTGTTGCTTTTTCCGCACAATCTCATTAGCATTTGTTGTTTTTAGTGTCCTTGCTACTAGTCATTTTTAATGGAGTAAAATGGAATCTCAGTGTTGTTTTAATTTGCATTTCCCTAATGGCTAAAGACATTGAAAATTTTTTCATGTATTTGTTGGCCATTTGTTTTTCTTATTTTGAGAAGTGTCTGTTCAGTTCATTTGCCCATTGTTTTGATTAGGTCATTTGTTTTTGAAGTTTAATTATTTTCAGTTCTTTATATCTTCTGGATATTAGCCTTCTAACAGAAGACTAGTTAGGTAAAGATGTTCTCCTATTCTGTAGGTTGTCTTTTCACTCAGTTGATTGTTTCCTTTGCTGGGCAGAAGCTTTTTATTATTTCCTGTGCTATTGAGTTTTCTTTTCTTTTTTTTTTTTTGTGGCACCGGGGATCAAACTCACAACCTCACGCCTACCAGGCAGGCGCTCCAGCCACTAAGCCAAACTCCTGGCCCTTATTGAGTTTTCTTTAGGAAGTCTTTGCCTGTTCCTGTGGCTTCAGATGTCTCCCCTATGGCATCGTCCAGCAATTTCAAAAAGTTTCTGTTTTTATATGTAGGTCTTGGATCACTTTGTTTTGATTTTAATACAGGGTGAGAGGGATCCAGTTTCAGTGTTCTGCAAATAAATAACCAGTTTTCCCAGCACTATTTGTCAAAGAGACTGTCTTTTCTTCAACATATGTTTTTTGTCAAAAAATTAGATGGCTGAATGTGCATAGATTTGTTTCTGTGTCTTCTGTTCTGTTCCATTAGTCTGTGTGTCTGCTCTTGAGTCAGTTGTTTTTACTGTGATAGCTTTGTAGTATTAACTGGAGATCTGATGTCGTGATGCCTCCAGCTTTGCTCTTTTTTGCCCAGGATTGCTTTGGCTCTTCTGGATCTTGTCTCATTCCATAAAATTTTAGAACTTTTTTTCTAGTTTGGTGAAGACTATTGTTGATATTTTAACAGTGATTGCATTAAATCTCAAGGTCGTATTTGGTAACGTGGGCATTTTAATAGCATTGACAATATTATAATCTCCCAGTTCATAAACAAAGGGTTCTTGTCCAGTTTCTAATGTCATTTTCAATTTCTTCAGAACTTTTTTTTTGGGGCGAGGGTACTGGGGATCAAACTCACAACCAGCGTGCTTCCCAGGCAGGCACTTGTGCCGCTGAGCTAAATCCTAATTTCCTCAGAATTCTTTAATTTTCATTAGAGAGGTCTTTCACCTGCTTGGTTAAGGTTAATTCCTAAGTAATAAAAAAAAATTTCAAGCTATTGTGAATGAAATTGTTTTTGATTTCTTTCTTGGTGGGTTCATTATTGGCGAATATCCTTTTAAAGTTAAAGACTTGATGTTTTTGGCATATCTAATTATTGGCATAGGCTTACATGTTGTTAGTGTCAAAGTTCTGCTTCTGATCATTCAGGCATTTTTAAATTCTCTACCAATTTCTTTTCACAGTTGGTATATTGGAATACTGTTGATTTTTGTGTGCTAATTTTATATCTTGATAAGTATTTTTTAGGAAATTGACTTGGACATGAAAGATTCTGTAGAATTTTGATTTCTTGAATCTTAGGAACTTTGTGTATTCTGTGAGGAGATGTTTGTGAGAATTATGCAGAATTAATTCAAGATAACTAGTTTATCTTTCACAGTTACTGTTTGTCATTCAGCATTGATTTTCAGAGCACGTGTTTATGCTTCAAGTTTGCGTTTTAAGAGATGAATCTACTTAATTTATTTTGTGATTAACCTTCTACATTTCTTAAACATACACTGTTTAAACAGAGCTTTTAATCAGAATTGTGACTTGAATGTGCTGTTTGTTAATGCTAGCCTTCACATTTATAGTACAAGTAGTACCAAAACCAGTTCCATTTGATGAATTGCAAACCTTTCCATGAAGTTCTAACAGCAAGAATGGAGTGAATGTTTATCCCCATTCCAACCTACCTTACAAACCCAACACTTTGTTTTATATTCTGTCCTAAAAATTACAGATATTTTATACTTGGAACATGTCATTTTTATCATAAAATTATTTTTCATTGCTTGCCACTGAATAAATTGATGCACTTGCTAGACACTGTTTTTAATGCGAGGCCAAGTACCCTCTAGGTATACTCTTTTTAGCATAGTTCACTTACTTTTGCCCAAGCTTGAGAAACATTTTTTTTTGGTATACCTTAGATTATCAAAGATAGGGATAGTGTAAAAAACATGTTCTTAACCATAGTCCACTTTATCAAGATGGTTGTCACACTGATAAAGCCATTGTGGGGTCTGATAATTGATAGCTCTGCCCATGTGCTGATTTGTCTTCTATTTTTATAGTGTTTTATAATGATCTTTAATGATGTTCTTTTCATCTGTTGTTGAATCTACTGGTGGTCCATAAGCATAAGTCCAGTGAATACCTTTTTATGGTTAAAAGACTTGCTGTTTTTTGGCATATCTAATTGTTTTTGTCTTGGTCTTACGTGTTCTTAGTTTGAAGGTTCTACTTCTGATCATTAAGCCCTTTTTAGATTCTCTACCAATTAATTAGTTTTCACAATTTATAATAATGCAGTGATACTAACAAATATTACACAAATGCTATAGTGGGTGAGAAAAGATATAACTATGTAGTATATGAAAACACCCATTTGTCAGCTCATGTATACCTAAGGTGTGCAAAGGACTGCTTAGGGATAGGTAATACAGTATGCAGTAGTATAAGTTGTTTGAAGACTGAATTTACCTAAGTAGAAAACCATCTGCAAACAATTGAGCAACGTCAACTGAGGCATCTTAGGTATATTGGCTTATTACAACATACAGCAATTTTTTATTTACTCCAGTCCATTGTAATACTGCTGAGATCACATGGATATTACTGGTATTTTCAGCAGAGCAGTCTGTATGAGAGTGTTGTGACTGTCAGTAAGCTCTCAGGTCATAATCTAAATTTGTGAGGATTTCGTGTTTGAACATTTTCCCAGGGGCTATGTGTGATGTGGTAGCAGATTGTTAGAGAGAATTTATAACATTATACGAGGGTAGCTCTTTTCACTATTCCATGTCTTTGAGAATTAGTCAAAGGAGACAGAGCCAGCCCTAGGCAAAACTATGAAGTACAGTACCACAAAAGTACTTCCACTTTCCTTTTACCTTCAATATGAATTTCTCTTCTTCCTCCTCCTTGTTCTTCTTCTTTGTTTTTTCTTTATTTCACCCCATTCTTGTCAAGGTAGTACTGATACTTATTTTGCTATTTTATCTCCCATGTCCAATGCTTTAAATCTCTAGGGGTCTAAATCTGTTTTCTGTGTTTACAAACATTTTAGATGGCTTGTTTATGTAATTATTTGATGATGTTGGCTTTGTTTGTTTGACCTTAAACCAAATACAAAAGTACTGCAATATGGAGAAATTTATATTCGATTTAAGGGATCCAGAGGCTATGTACTTGATACCATTTTAGCCTCTTTCAGTGGTTCGTGGTATAACATGGGCTCTCAAGTTCAGGCAGTCTTCCTTACCAGTGTTGGAGGCGTGAACTGCCCTTAGTAAGCTTCGTTAATTTTAGTATTTGTCTTAGCATCACACTATTTTACAGTTTGCTTGCTGTGTATCATTTTACTCTGGATTCAGGTGAGTTTATTTGCTTGTGGTCATTATTTTTGGTAATGGTGTTAGGGTCCTTGGAGATTTCTGTATCTTGGAAGCCTGTCAGTACAGTGGAGCCTTGACTTGTGAACTCAATTTGTTTTTGAGGGCTGGCTGTAACTCAAGTTGGTTGTAAGTCAAAACTGTTTTTCCCATAAGAAATAATGGAAATACCCATAGTGCATTCCAAACCTCCCAAAGCCCCCCTTAACTAATGTTTTCATAATAAAAAAGGGTTGTATAATGTGCATAATTTACCAGAAACACCAATAATTTTCCCTTTTTGGTGTATTCATCAAAAAGTTATAAAACGTGCCTAGTTTACAAGAAACAACAATTTCATACTGTACTCACCATTCAAGTTGATATCTTTGGCTTTCAGGAAGGGAGGATGAAATGGAAGGTGGTTACTGTTTGAAAGGACAATCCCCTTCCATAGGAACATCAGGAATCCGTCTCTCTGGTGTCCTTTCTCTCTTTGGGAGAGCCTGGAGCCCACTAGGACCTGCTTCTGGCTCAGTGGGTCTTAAACTCTTCAGAATGAAAAACTGGTTTAAGATTGTCTGTTTGTGTCTTTTCTTTAACTCTGTTCTGTAGTATGACATGACATTGTCATTAAGCAGGCGAATGCAATAACTGGCTTTTTCTCTCTCTGTGTGAGACTTCTCTACGAATGTTTGCAGTGGCTCTGTCCATTTTTTCAGGATTTCCTTTATTTCAGAAGTAGAACTTTGCTGCCCTGATTGTTGATACTCCCCCTCCTCTTCAGAAAGCTCCTCAGCTGCCATTCTCTGTCATGCAACCGGAAGTTGCTGAAGTTCCTCTGTAGACAATTCCTCTGTGTGCTCCTCCACCAGTTCCTGCACATCTCCACTATCTACCTGCAAACCTGTGGACTCTGTCACAGTACCAGTGTCATCAACCACAGAGTCAACTAAAGCCTCAGCCTCCTCTACATTAGCTTCCTTATACAAGTCTTCTCTGTAAGATTGTCGAGATGATGGATTTGGACATGCTGTACATATTAGTGAGGTTGATCACATGAATGCCGCTCTTTCATTTCTTCACAATTTCCTTCTTCTTTTCTATTGTGATTTCTTTACTTTCCCTTCCTTCCCTAGCTTCTTTTCTAGCTTTTTTGGAACCATTTTGATAGCAGTAATCATAGTGATTAGATAAAGTACTGGTGGAAGTCATGTCCACAAACATGTGCACCTGGGCTCAGACTGATGCTTATGTGCACTTACATACGCTTGTCTGGCATCTCGAGTCTTTGTTTATGACTGCAGAAGCAGCCAGCATTCTAGTCGATACTCAAGATTTTGGTTGTAAGTTAAACCTGAAACACAGGTTATAACCCAAGTTGTTCAAACACGAGTCTGGTTGTAACTCGAAGGTACACTGTACATGAAACGTGTTACACTTTAGTTTAACAAAAACTAGTTGTTTTGAACAGGAGGGTTCACTAGAGTAACTACTCCACCATACTACTGCTACTACAAGGCAGTGAGTTTCCCCTTTTTGTTTATTTTTAAATGAGAGAAGAAACCTTTTGGAGATTGAAGGTCTGAAGGTGGTAGCAGCAAGGGGGAAAGCAGAAAGGAAGATCCAGGAAAGTAGAAGGTGCTGGAAAGAGGAGCACCGAGACAGAGTGTGAGGAAGAGTGGGTCCCACACTCAGAAATGGAGAAAGCAGGGAGTGTTGGGGAACCGGTTAATGCAGCTCCGTGGGGAGTGGAGACTAGACTAGGTGCCTAAAATCCTTGCTTAACTACATTTCTTTGACATAGAATAGCTCCACCTAAATTTATATTTTAAAATTATTTATTTTGTAAGATTTGCTTTCAGGCATTGTAGATTAAACATGCATGTTTATTTTTGCTTTTTCCTGAAACTCCAGCAAGATACTTTTAAAATTCATGATTTTATTAGATTAAAGGAAATGAGAGAACAGAGTGTTAACATTTTGGAAGTTGGAAAATTGAATAATGAAGAGTTTAACTGGTGGAAGGTGAAAGCTAAATGCCTTAAGATTTGGAGAAACCCTGAGAAAAACTAATTCTTGTCCCAAGGCCTTAGAAAGGCTTGGAAATTCGAACTGCCAAGTGTCCCTGACGGCAGACAGGCACTTGAAAGAGCAGTTAGAAGCTGAGATTCTTTTCTTGGCCTTGCAGTTAGGAGAGCATCCCTCCTCCCCAGGTTAGTGCTGAGTCTGTTTTGCATAACCCAGGGCCTCCCAGGGTGCACTCAGGCCAAGTGAGGCTGGCCTGCAGAGAGCCGAGTCCGGGCAAGGCTGTGGAAGGGTGAGGTGGCTTGACTTGGCTGCCAGAGTGCTGGCACCAGGATTTATCCTCACCAGATTAGTGGGTACTGTTGTAGAGAGAACGAACCAAAGCAAGGAAAGACTGGCATTCGGAAGTCCTCAATGACTCAGCATTGAGCCTTCCGGTGGGACTGCCTCTTGCAGGTTCTGTGGGCTTCACTGTGGCAGGTAAATGCAGAGCCAATATGCAAACAGTTGAGAAAGGCAACTAACTTGTAAGTGATAACAAAGAAAAAAATCATTTAAGAAAAAATGTGTTGAAATAGTTAAAAATCCCTAATTATACCTGTCTAATTTCCTATTTTCCTCTGGCTTAAAATGTTTTTGAAACTCTTTCTTTGGAATTACATTTAAAATCCATGACATTATTGTTTTGCTAAACTCATTGGAGTCAAGTCTTTCCTTTGAAACGATTTGATTTTTTTTTCCTTTACTGAGATGCTTTGGCTGCCCTGGCAGCAAGGTGTCATTGCCTGCTTTTCTCTGCTTGAACTGGTCCCCCAAAATGGTCAGGCTGTTGCTCAGGAGGAAGAATACTCAAAATTGCATAGTGAGCAGCTGAGTGGTTTTTAAAAAATTGAATATAGTTAACAAAATCATACATATTTTGACGTACAGTGCCATGTTTTGAGATACATATACATTGTGAAATGATTACTGTGATCAAGATAATTTAAATATCCATCACAGCACACACAGCAATTGTTAGTTTCCTTCATTTAGAAACATTTTACAGAATATAATAATATGCAATGTGCTGATGATTGTTACTCTCTTATTGGCTGGTTGTGAAATTGATTTGCTTTGGTTTCTTTCCTTTTGTTAAAAAAAAAAAAAGAAACATTTTACAACACAAATCCAAAAAAGTTTCTTCAAATTTTTATTTTAGTATAAAATTTCATGATTTAATTTCACTAGTTATAGATAAGCAATGCAAAAATAAACCAATAGGGAAAAGATGTGTTTATTACTTTGAAAATATTTAACATTTAGGACTAGTAATCTGTCTTTGCAGAAAAACTCAAGTGCCTTTTAGGACCTCCTGAGTTGTTCTTTGGTCCTAGAATAGGTGTTGCTGTTTATAATATTTCTCTTCTCTTCTCTTTGCTTTATGTTGGCAACAGAACAAATCAATGAAACTTTATTAATAAGCACACTTTATGATCAAACTGATAGACATTTTAAAAGTATTTAGAAAAACATTTCTTTTTCACCACAATAATAGTCAGCCAGAGTAATTATTGATTTTATTGGAACATTATAGAGCATAAGCTTATAGAGATTCTGATACATTGAATTGTAGATCAGTTTTTAGGAAAAAGTTCATTTGCTTTTCTTCATTATGATTAATTTAGAGGCATTTTTTATTTTGTTAATCAGATGTTTACTATTTTAGAGTAACTCCAGTATTAGCTTCATAATTAAAATTGGCAACACTATAGACTCTACTGTGGTTTTCTGAAAGTAAGTTTATAATAAATATAATCTAGTTGTGTTGCTTCCATTTTAAAGAAATTAATTTTGTTTTGAACTTTTCAGTCACTCTGCTAACTGTGATTTTCAAATATGTCTCTGTTCTTGATCAAGTTTAATACTTATTTTTGGCACAGTTTCATTATGGGCAGCATTGAGAAACTGGCAGTTTTACTTTGGGAATGCAAAGAGAGCAACGATTAGCTTTGTCATTTAACCTTCCTTTTAATTACTACGTGCAGCCTGATTTAAATGACCTGCATGTTTCTTTTTTTCTGATTTCATTATTCGTTTTCCATAGATCAGTGAGTCTGTATTGTGCTGTGCTGTATTTTGTTTTGTTTTTTTGTTTCCTGGGGTCAAACCTCCTAATGTGATAGAAAGTATATGATGATAGTGTTTTAATATTGCTTCTTATCCTAAGGAAGAAATAAGAGGGATGTCTGCTGAATGGAAGAAATGAACAGGGACTGCAATTTAGTCTCGCATAGATAGATTATTAGCAGAATTGGAAGAGACCTTAGAAACCACCTTGTCTGTCCTTGTTCTTTCCTCTCTGAGGCTTGTGAGGACTACCCTGAGAAATGGGGCAAGGACTTTAGAATGGGAGAAGCCCACTTTTTTGTTTGTTTGTTTGTTTTTGCTTTATTTTGTTTTGTTTTGCTTTTTGGTACCAGGGATCGAACTCACGACTTCACTCTTATCAGGCAGGCTCTTGAAAATAAGCCACTGAGCTAAATCCCTGGCTCCGAGAAGCCCTGTCTTAAGGGCTGTAATTTTAGTGACTGTTTCTATGCAACATTGATAAATAGTTTATATTTATTCATTATTTTAGACTATTTGTACGATATTTAGGAAGCCAAGGACTTCTTGTATGTGTTGATGAGTGTGTAATATATAAACTCATATGTGGTCCTTTACTTCTCTCTCCATGAACCTGTCACACAGTCCTCATTTCGCAAGGCTTTTGTATTTAGGGTCTTTATGAAACAGGGATCAATTGATTTTTTCACAAGTTTGTATAGAAAGGAGGCTTTAGGATGATTTGTAAGGGTTTTCTTTGTCCCTTGAGATTCCTGGTTTAGGTTCAGATGTGGCCTCTCTTCCTTACTCTAAATGAACTGATCTCTCTAAGTCTTGATCTCTTCATCTGTAAAATGATTGCAGTCATCCCTACAATGAGTTATTGTCAGGATTAATGTGAGACAGTATGAAGAGCTCAGCACAATGCCTCTCAAATGGAGAACACTGAGTGAAGCTTAGCTATTAATGTTATTTCATAGAAGCTAAGATTTACACAATGAAAACATTCGAGCTTGGTTTCGTTTGGTTTGGTTTTTTGAGACATGGTCTTGCTGTGTAGCCCAGGCCGGCCTTGAACTCGTGGCGATCCTCTGCCTCAGCCTCCCGAGTGCTGGGGTTACAGGCATGTATCACCATGCCCAGTCTTAACTTTGTTTCTATCAGTATGTATTTGTCATGCACATTGATCACATTCGTCATAGAGAATTTGTTCCTCTACATAATGCGTCTTAATTCTCCCATTTTTTTTTAACCATTTCTCTTTCCTCTCTTAACAGCCAGTTCTTGCGACTGTTCACTTACTATACAATTATGTACTTCTAGATTAGCCCTAAAAAAAATAAAAGGGATTCTGAGAAATTTTTTCCAAAGAAATGTTAAGTTAGAGATTTCAACTGGAAATTGCTTATTCTTATCTTTTGTTAGAACATTGGCTTTGAAATGTTACATTACTTGTGTGAAATGTATTTATTATCTTCATTTATTATGTTAAATTGATAACAGTGCTGTGAATGTGTCTTAATTGACCTAGCTATAAACTTGGCTGAGGTCATCATTTGGATGGTGCATGGAAGTGAATAATCTTTCTCGCTGTTTTAATGTTTAAAATTAGATGTGTTTACAGGCCTGGAAGTAAAAAATCCAATCAGGCACCATCTGTGGGTCCTGAGCAAGTGTTCCTTCACCTTCTGTAATTAAAAAAAAAAAAAAAAAAACAACTCTGCTGGCTGCTTAGCTGCACAGGAATAGGTTATTAAATTGGCATGTGATGTGCAATGTTCTTTGGGGAATCAATGAGTGATTTTAAATGTTCTTATTGGCGCCTGGGTCACTGTACTCTGTAGGATGAGCTTAGGAGTGACAGTTTGACAAAATATACTGAGTATGTACTATGTGCCAACAAAGGAACTTGTTGGAACAGGTTAACTCATTTGGGTTAGATTGGATAGCCTTGGCAATGAAACAGATTTTAGATTCACTCCTTACTGTGTAGCCTCAGAGACAAATATTACTTATTCCCTCATTTTATTTTCTTCACTAAATGTGCCAAGCCCACTGCGTCTTGGAGTGAGATTTAATGTGGTTGTTAAACTTGAGTCTCGCTGTGTACCCTTTTTGGCATTGATTGATGTGTTCAGTGTGATTTAATATTCTCCTCACTATTTGTGCTCACCTGTTGGAGGGTTACTGTGCCAGTTCTATTTGTGCAAGGTGGGAAGGCATTTCTCTATAATTGCTGAATACCAGCTATTGTGGTGCCCTAGAAAAAAATTGCTGAGCTGTTTTTGAAATTCAGTGTATTCTGCTGATGCTTTAGATATAACTGCTGGATCTTTGCTGATATACCTGGGGTCAGTTCAGCAACATATATTACATATAATAGTTTTCTTCTTGGTATCTATTGGGGATTGGTTCTGCAAGTCTGTATAGAGACCAAAATTCATAGATGCTCATTTATATGAAATGAAACTTGCATATTATTTCCATTTAACAAACATTCTCTCTCTCTCTCTGTCTGTCTGTCTGCCTGTCTGTCTGTCTGTTTTTTTTTTAAAGACAGGATCTCCTGTGTAGTTCAGGACAGTCTTGAGCTCACTATGTAGCCCAGGCAGACCTCAAACTTATGGCAATCCGAGGCCTTAGCCTCCCGAGCGCTGAGATTACAGGTGTGCATCACCACGCTCAGCTTCTCCCATATGCTTTAAATCGTCTCTAAAATACTTATACAAGGAATACAATGAAAATATCATGTAAATAGTTATTATGCTGTATTATTTAGAGAATAGTGAAAAGAAAAAAATGTATGTGTTCAGGACAAGCACAGATTTTTTCCTAAGCATTTTCAGTCTGGTTGGTTGAAGCTAGTCTTTCTCCATTTAAACCAAGAAGACAGCTAATGGAAGAACTCAGGGAAGGAAGATATTCTGAAAAGCAGATGCTGGCAAGAAATGGAAAAAGAAGTTGGTTAGACATAATGTGTTATGGGAGTGTAAACCAGTAGTTTCATTCCTTCATTCCTTTTTTTTTTTTTTTTTTTTTGTTCGTACTAGAGATGGAACCTAGGACCTTCACACTGAGTTACATCTCTAGTTCTTTTTCAGTTTTATTTTGAAATGGTCTTGCTAAATTGCCCAGTCTGGGTTTAAACTTGTGGTATTTCTGCCTCAGCTTCCCATAGTGCTGGGATCACATTTGTGTGGCACCATGCAAATTACCATTCTAGTGGGTGTGTTTCTCTCAGACTGTAGCTAAGTAACTTCCAGATTTCCAAAATCAACCAACATCTTATGTGATATCTGGTTTTGGACTCTACCGACACTTATTTCTTCATTAAATTCTTCCAGTGAAATGCTATATTAAAGTTAGACATATAAGGTATATAAAAATCAAGCTGTTCTAGCTGCTTTGTTTGAAGCAAGGATAGAGGACCAGTACTCCTCTCCACCATTAATATCTGACCCTGACCTTGATTTTTTTGTTTCTTCTTTTTATTGGTACATTTTAGATATATATAATGATAACATTTATCCTAGAGAATTTGTACCTGTATATATCTTGCTGCCTCTTTTTTTCCCATTCCACTCCTCCCCTCATTTATAAAAGCTTTGTTTCCATTTTTTCCTCCTTCTACCTTGATTTTCTTGATGAGCCTTAAGGTACTTCTTCTGTATCTCTGGGGATGCACAGTAATGGTGTGAATTCCACCAAGAAACAAACCAGCTGTATAAATAATAAGCCAATGATAAAATGGCTTTCCCAAGTCACAGAATGAATAAATGGGAGTGGTAGGATACAAATTAATCATTTTAATAGAAATGTGTTTTGTCCAAGACTGTAGTTAAATGATTTCTAAATTTTCAAAGTCAATCAGTATCATGTGATTCCTGTTGTGGGCACAGCTGATACCTACTGCTTAATGAAGTTCTTTCTTCAGTTTCTAAGAAAATTCTGCCCCAAAATAGAAATTAACAATGGGAATGCGAAGACCTTGAGTTCAATCTCCAGTACCAGTAGGAAAATAAGAAATTGGAAAATTACTGACCTAGAGGAGCCTTGAAAGCTGTTATTAATAGCTGACATTCAAAATTCATCTACTGGGGCTGGGGATATGGCTTAGTGGGAGAATGCTTGTCTGGATAGGCAGTAGGTTCTGTACTATGGTTCCAAGTACTACAAGCAAACAAATGAGCAAACATAAAACCACCAAACCAAACCAGAATTCTTGTACTAGGTGAAGATCTTAATGTATGTTAACTTTCTCACAGTTTAGTTTTTATTCAGAGGTCAAAATCAGTGTCTGTATGTAATGATAATTTTCATTCTCATTAGGGATGGAAACCTAACTTGGAAACAATTCCATTTTGTTACATACTTTGTTAAAAAGCTTTTTATGTGTCTTATCAGGTTCAGACCCAGAAGATCTTTTGGAAGAATTGCTCTGCTGTTTGATGCAGTTAATCACTGATATTCCACTCTTGTAAGTTCTGGCTATACTGGGGTTTGTTTTATCTTCTGTGTATATTAAAGGTGATAATTGATCATGTTGAAGAGTTTGTGGATCAGTGTAGTACTTTTATGCATGCCTTTTAAGGGTTATGTGTCTGTGGAATTCTTTAGTCTCTCTTGCCTAATATGTAGACTCTCATGCTCACCATCATCAAAGCAAAAATTCCATGTTACAGAAGAAGAAACCATTTAGCCATATTAAGTATATGGTAGGCACAGAAATAGTTACTTCTAATAAGAGGTTTTGTAGACCTCTGGAAATAAAGTTTAAGAGAGAAGCAGTTTGAATCTATCTGGTAGACATAGCTGGTTGATCACTCAGTATTAGTTCTTCCTTCCTGGCTCTCATATTTTATTTCTGGCCTCTTTTACAGAGGATAGAGTTCTGTTTCTAGCCTTCTTTGAAGGTAGGTATGGATTTTGAAATGTAGATGCCTTCCAGTGACATTTTTGGCTAGAGCTGTCAAGCAGAGCCATCTCTCTGTGTTATAGACAGCCCTTTTTTGAGCTGTCTGGAATGTGGACAACGTCTTTTGATTAGCACTGAGCTACATCCTCACCCCTTTTTGTTTATTTAGTTAAATTGCCCTAGGTTGGGCTCGAATTTGTGATCTTCCTGCTTCAGCCTCCCACAGTGCTGGGACTATAAATGTGTACTATGATGCCTAAGTGAAAATTGTGCTTTGATGTCACTTAACTGCTGAATCAAAGTTAGTAACTAGCAGTCCCCCGCCCTTATCCTAGGCTTAGATGACAAAAATAGACCCATATTTGTTTATGCTACTGTAACTGGGTTTATGTCACTGCTGCTTGATGCAATTTCTATGTGATTCAAAATGTCTAATTTGTTACTTGTAAGGCAGTGATTCTCAATCTTTAAAAAAAAATCGTTGTTTTTGCCTGACAAGCCTTGTTAGATATTTCTTTGATCATTGCCTTTCTCTACACTGAAGTCTCATCTTGTTTGTGCCTTTTGGAGGACCACAAACTATTCTAATATCTGTGAAACTTTTAATTCCCCAAAGAACTGATTTTCATCTCTATTGAGAATGCATATGTTAAAGAAATTATTTTTGAAATAAGAAAATATATGTAAGGTTTACCATCCCCATACAAAAGTTTACTTGGGGGATGTGGTCAGAAATGTGCTTTCTAGTGCCTTAAGCGCCTGCCCTGGCAGGCGCGAGGTTGTGAGTTCAAACCCCGGTGCCGCAAAAAAAAAAAAAAAAAAAAAAAAGAAATGTGCTTTCTATCTCTAGCCCAAGAAAGGAGAGACAAACATTTGCAAGAAAATGTGCTCCTGACCTCTGTTGTACATAACTGTAACATTCAGAATTTTGTTAGAGATTTGGAAGTGAGAAGCACAAAACCCTGTTGTTATTTGCTGTGGTGATGTGCAGCTTCTAGAAGGGGGAGTCATCTTTTTGCGAACAGTTTGGGGAGCAACTTGCCAATGAAGTTGAACTGTTGTGAACAGACACAAATGTTTTCATGTCCAATATCTTTTCTAGCAGAACTCTGATTTGCTTGGGATGGCAGTGAGTGATCAACTTAGTTTTCAGATACCTTGATAACTCCATGTGGTCAAGTGACGTAGTTTGGGTCAGTGTGAGCAGAAGTCATGAAATTGCATGCACGTCCTCTTCAGACTGTGCTTCTTAGTCTCTCGTTCTCCTCTCCCGTTCTGAAATGTGACAGTAGTGTTTGGGTCATTTTGAAACTATGAGTGTCAGTTTCTTTACATATGGTCAGATGAGGGAAGGGGAATGAACCCATATATTGTTTGCTTTTTCTTTGTCACAGAATGTAGGGTGCTTCCTGGGTTTTTTATTTAACTTTAAAAATTTCACATCTAGTAACATTATTTTGTTACCAAATAGCAAAGATTTAATACATATCCTAAGTGAGTGCATTTTTTTTTCCTCTTTGCCTTTATTGGTAAATTGTTTTGGTAAAATAAAGGGGTCTGGATATAGTAGGTGACTTTAGATAGTAAATAAGCTGTGAACACAATGAATGGAGTGGCCACTTAGACGCTCTTAAGGAGCAAGTGGACACTGTTGCAGTATATCAAACATTTCATGTTTTAATGTGTTTATACTTTTTAAATGAACTGAAAATGCACAACCAGATGTCTTGTGTTATGTACACTCAGGTTTAACCAGCTGCTGAAACAATTTATGATTTAATGTTCTTGGAACTCCATCCTCAAGAAGGTTTGTCTTGGTTACAGTTTCCATGTGCAACCAAACTACTCTTTAAATATTTCATCTACTATAACTGTAGTGGTATTACAAAGCGGCTTATTATTTAAAAGGAATATAATTGTATGAAAAACTGGGAATGCTCTCACACCTGTACCTCACCAGTTTCACTATAAACTTTTCACATTTAACATTGACATACTGGACCTGTGCTGAAGTAGCAGGTGAACAGCAAAGAGTATACTTTTTGTAGCTATGGAGAGTAGTTAGAAAACTACCTTAAATGTTTCTCGTGAGACTCCGTTAAATCATTCTACTTTTGAAAACAAAATGATTACTAGGGACAGACATGCATGTATATACATGTGTATTTGTATGATGTATGTTTAATTAGAAATCTACAAATTAAGTACTAGTTGATACTTTATTGTTAAGAGAGTAGGATCAACTGTAGTGTAGTAGTTTAGATAAACTCCCAGAAGTTCATTACTGTGAGCTTTGTGGAGTTCATTTGTAGTGAAGATCAACTTGTAAATAGTTAATGGCTACTGTTTTTCAGACACTTTGGATTTCTTGATATTATTAATTTTTTGAGGTATTAATCTTCAAAATAAAATTAAAATTGTTCATCTTTTAGGCATCCTTCCTCAACTCCATGCCATTAAGCATTTATATATTTAAAATGAAAATCATCATGTGCAGATTCAGCCTTGACATTTTTCAGTATGTTTGGGTTGGTTCCACTAAAGTTTAAATGAGTCTTCCAAAAGTCAAACTCTGCCTTTAGTTTTATACCTTCTCTGTGATCACAAAGAAAGGAGTAAAGTAAGATACTTTCCTCAAGAGACTAATATGTAACATAATGGAAAGAACAGGGATAAGTAGACCAGAGTTGAAAACCTAGAACTTAGAGTTTGTGAGACTGTTAGTTCTCACTGTGTCACTGCGAAGATTGAATGAGACTGTGTGACTAGATCTGGTGGTGGAGTTTAGGTGCAGCAGCAGAAGCAGTTAGGTTGTATAGGCCCAGTAATATACTTATTTTCTGGGAACTGTTTGCGATGCTATTTTACTGTGAAACAGAAGTTATTTTCCAGATCTCTTTCCTTGTATTTTTACCTCTTCTTTTTTTTTTTTCCCTTCCTTTTTTTTGGAGGCAGGGTCTCACTATGTAGTTCAGGCTGCCTTGGAATCACTGTGTAGCCCAGGGTGGCCTTGAACTCATAGTGATCCTCCCACCTCAGCCTCTCAAGTGCTGGGATTACAGGCGTTTGCCCACATGCCCAGCACTTTCACCTGGTTTTGTTGCTGTTGTTTTTGGCTAAGCTGTTGTGTTAGCTGCACATGATGATGATGATGTCAAGTATAGGCCCTATTCCTTTTCTCCTTGTACTGAAATGGTACCTCAGTTCACAAACTCAGTTCTCTTCGTAATTCTGGTCACAAACTGGACTGGATGAAAACTGAACCAAATTTCCCCATTTGGGAAAGCATCAAACCTACCTATTGAATTTGATTTGGTTTTCATCCAACTCGGTTTGTGACCAAAATCATAGAAAGAATCAAGTTTGTGAACTGAGGCACCACTGCAGTCCCTAGAAAGTGTGCTTAGAAGTTTCCTTTCTATTGGCTCCAGGACTGACATACAGCCTCTCCACCCATAAGACCCATTTATGTGTCCTCTTGTTTGAACCTGTGAACTTGTTGAGGACTGGGGCTTAATTAGTTCGTACCTGGCTTTGATTTGTAGGTTTTTTTTCAATTATGATGTAATCTGAGAAAATATTTCCTAGTTGTTTCATAATTTATGGGTTGATAAAGATGAGATTTTTGTGATTAGTTGTAACTTTTTTCGAAGTGTGTGTGTGTATATGTATATTTGTGTAGCGTAAGTTTATCTATTTGTTGAGTGCAGGATGTAGTTGATATTTCCTGCCTAGCTCCTGCATGTCACTCAATTGTAGTTTGGCTTGACTGGTACCATTGTGGGGCAGAACACAATTTTGTCGTAAAGGTGCATTAGTGTAGATATGTGATACCCATATTTATTCTTTAGAATATTTCTATTGATGCATTATTAATTTTAATGAATTTCATGTTAAACAAGTATTCAATATATCAAAAAATAAAGTATCGAATTTTTAATATTTATCGAGTATTTATAAAAAAGCACTAACATTTTTCAATATTGACTTTTTTGATTGTACTGTCTAAAAAAAACAAATTCTTATATGAACTGCAATGAAAATGCCAATAAAACTCTGTAGCAAAAATAATCTTTACTTCAACTCTCACATCTAAGGCAGCCTTCACACATGACAACAGCATGTTCCATACACATGTATCCCTTACACTGACAGCACATATGTTTTACTTTCCTGACCCTTTTGTAGAAGATAGTTGACATCTTGCTGGTCTTGCTGTTTTGTCAGTAGGTTCTTACTGTATTATATAATGTGTAATTAACAGGAATATGGAATATCAATAAAATTAAGTATTCTTTTTTTTTTGTACCGGGGATTGAACTCACAACCTGGCACCTGCCAGGCAGGTGTTTACGCCACTGAGCTAAATCAGTGATGAAATATTCTTAATATGTATTGAGTGTTTACAGTAAACATCATGTTTATATCAGCTGTGTACTTGCTTAAAAAACCTGGTTAAATAACATCAGAAATATATTTCCATATGAACTATGTTGAAAATACCAGTGGAACTCTACAACAAAAGTAATCGTGTTTCAATTGACACATCCAAGGCAGTCATTCTTCATACATGACAACTACATGCTCTATGCATATGTGTTGCTTATACTGACAACGCGTGCTTAGTTTTCCTTTCCTATGTAGCAGGCCATTCTTGTCACTTCTCTTGTCTCCCTGGTTTGTCAGCACTTCCTACTATTTTGTGCAACATGTGCTTAGCAGGAAAATAAGGTGTCAGTAAAGTATCAAATATGCAATAAGTGCTTAGAATAGACATGAATATTTTCATACCAGCTGTTTATTTTCATACAAAACCTAAAAGATAATATTAGAAATAAAGACCTGTGTGAACTGTAGTGTAAACACCAACAAAAGTCTACCATAGAGATAATCTTTGATTCAACTGTGACACCCAAGGAAGTCTTCACACATGACAACTGCATGTTCCATATGAAAGTATTGCTTACACTGATAGCACATATGTTTTGTTTTCCTGTACTTTCTTGTAGGACACAGTTGACATCTTTTTTGTTTTCCTGTTGTCATAGTAGGATTTTGTGATACTGCACCTGCTCGTTCACCTGTCAGCTCACCAGTGTGCTCCACAGTTTTTTTTTTTGTGTGTGTGTAGTTCCCTGGGCAGGAACAGTTTGTTTTTCCTCTGCTGTAAATGATTTCTTATGAGTTCCAGTCCTAGTCCTCTTCAGAAAATTTCTCTGTGATATTTTTCATTTCTTGTTTTCTTTGTAAACTGTCTAACTGTGCCACACATGTTTAGGATGGAGTAAAGCACAACCATTGGCCAGTGCTTTGTGTTTCAAGTAGCATCTTAGTTGCTGCATAACTGATGAACAACGTCTACTCTACCTTTGGGTTTGTGTTAGAAAATTACCATCTCAGGCTTCTGTTTTGTCAAAGTTTCCCTATCAGTATTTCCATCACGGTGCAGTGTTGACATCAGCAGTAGCAGTTTGCTTTTCTTTGCCTTATATGAACCTAATATTGTATCTTTCCAAAATCCAAAGATTGTAGTATAGGATTCTCTGTTTTGAACTCGCAACGTTTCGTTTGAAATTTCTGCTTTGTTGGTGTGTACAGTTCCCTTGCTAATCAACTTGTTCTCTGTTAGCAAATGTAACATCAATTGGAAAGTAGTAAACCAATTGTTGAATGTCACATTCTGATTGGTTTGAGGGATGGGAGCAACAAGTCTGTTTACAATATCATTTGGTTTATTACTGCACATGTGAGGACCTGATGGCTGCATTCCAGGATAAATGTTTAAATTGAAAGCCTAATAAGTCTTAACGTACTACCAGGACTTTTTTTTTGTTTGTTTGTTACTGGGGATCAAACTCACAACCTTGCGCCTGCCAGGCAGGCGCTTAAGCCACTGAGCTAATAAGCCTTAGCACTACAAGGGCATTACATTTTTGTGCCATATTGTGAAGGTTTTTTTGGAATATACTGCCAAAAGCTACAGTAGCCATGAAATACTGCAAGAGGTATTTGTAAATTGCTTGACAGTTACCCACAAATGTCTCAAACCATAAATAGATAGCATCTAGATTATCAGTTCTTTTTCTTACTTGGTGGGTGGTTTTGTCTTCAGACCTTTAGGCAATTTTGAAGGAAAACAGTCTCCTTGGTGTCACTGTTATACAAACCTCAGGCCCACACCCATTGCTTTTCTGTAAGTCTTGTACATTCCTACAGTTACCATGAGAAAACCCTGCTCAATGCAGCAGACCTATGAATGTTTTCAGCTCAGCTGGTGAGATGTCATCATAGATACACTTTTGAGTATTGCTCTTGGTGCATACAGAATGTTTAATTTGTATTTCAGCATGTGTGTATTTCACATCATATAGTGTTTTGTCTGATACAAGCGATTTCTGACTTTGAATGGGAGTGCTGGCATTCCATTCAATAGGTTTCATGTCTGCCAAGATCTTTACTTTATTTTTGGACCTAGTTCTAACATTAGATTGTTTCATTTGGTTGCATGACCATTTTGTACCATTTCTGCTAGTCAAATATGTACTCACATTGATGTTTTCTTTGTCATCTGAATCAAGGATGTGCATTCCCTGTGTCTGTATTGGTTAATTCTTGCTTCATTTCACTATCATAGGAACTTTGGCTCACATGGCCAATGTCAAAGTCATTATCATCTTCATCGCTCGTGAATGAATGATCAGATGATTCACTTTTGACCTCTTTCCAAACTTGCAAATATGGTTGGTTTTTCATGTGTCGTTTTAGTGAATTAGGCCACTTCTACCAGAAAAACCGGTGATTTTTTTTTTTTTTTCAGTCTTTTTGAGACAGAATCTCACTGTGCAGTTCAGGCTGGCCTTGAATTCACTTTGTTGCCCAGGTTAGCCTCAAAATTGCAGTGATCTTCCTGCCTAAGCCTTCCAGGCACTGGGATTGTAAGTGTGCTCCAGGATGCCCGGCTGAGAAGAAAACTTTAAAAAAACAAATCCTAAATGCACAGAAATGTAGTAATGAACATTTCATGGATAAAACTTGCCTGTTGCTGCTTTGGATTTCCTTTACACATCATCTTGCCCTTTGTCTGCCAAGTGGGTGAATGCACAGGTGACTTTTTGTCAGGTGCAGCTACCCTGAGTCATACCCACGTTCCATTTATGGTAAAATACATGTTTACAGAACAGAAGAATGGTGTTGGGTGTATTTTGGCCTCCTGTGATACACAGGTAAACATATGCAAAACCTGTTAGAGCATTATGTGGGTAAAAATCCCAGTTTGACACTTTGCACACATGCCTACCCCTTGCTATTTCTCATATCAAGTGAATAAATAGGAAGATTGTTTCATGTATCCTTCAGGAGTAGCTGCTGAGATGCACAGCTGGCCACTATTATGTTAAAGTACAAATTTATTGTAGAGAAGCATAGCATGAGTTGTTGTCGCCCAATGTTATACCCTGTGAGTGTGGGGAGTGTGTCAGTTGGCCTTTCTCCAAGGACTTTGCCTTTCTTCTTGTGTCTTGACTCACTCTCTCCAGATATTTGCATGGTTCATTTCCTGACCTCTTTTCCTCTTTCTTCTGCTCAGGACCTGCTTTTTAGAAAACGGGCTGGTCTTCTCTTATTCTCTAGGTCTTCTCTTATTCTCTGTCCTTTTATCATGCTTCGTCCTTTGTCTAAACATTTAACCACTACTTTTCATACTATTATCTCTCTTGCTGGTATTTCTCAAATAAAATTAGAGTGGAAGCTCCTTGAAAAGTAGGACTCTTATTGGGCCAGTGTTTGTTTTATTTACTGCTGTATTTCTTTCACTCGGGTTAGCTTGGCACATGGTAGACTCTCAGAAGACACTGTTGAATGAATAAATTAGTAGGGGAGTAACTTACTCAGTATGCTTAAAGCATTTTGTTTGCTTTTTTCTTAGCTTCTGTCGTATACAGAAATACAGTATTTTCCATTGTGTCATGGTCAAAGTCCTTTGCAGTTGTTACATTTTCTTATAACTAGGTTTCTAACATAGTAGAAAGAAGCTATTAGAACTCAAAACATCTGACTATATTTTAAAAAAATGATAGTTTACTTGGTAATAAATGGTATTTTGGGTCATTTAGTTTGGGTACTGTTGACTATATATTTAGGTTGCTCCCAGCTTATTCCCAGTATAATAATTTCTTTCTAATTCAGTTAATTCTCAAGATATGTATGGTGAATACCCTATATGTATATACTATACTAGGCCCTGGCTGTAGAAAGGTGTGACTCTTGGAGAGTTTGGAAGTGGATAGATACACAGAAAGATAGCCCAGGAAAAGGAACAGTTGATAAATAACCATGGTCATTTGAAGCCATACTGACTGGCAGTGGTGAGGTAATTAAAGAGCCAGAAAGGACCTGGATAGATACCTCATGGGAGTGAATGATGTGTTTAACAAATCAGAAGTGCATTAATTTGAAATCTGCTATTTGTGGAAAACTAGGATTGTTTAGTGGACCAGAGATTTAAATGTCAGAGGACCTAAAATAATGTGTAGGGTTCTTTGTTTATTAAGATACAACAAAATATTATTTATTTATTTATTTATTTTATTATTTATTTATTTTGATTTTAAAGAGAATCAAACCAAACAAAACAGAATAAAGCTAATCAGAACAGAACAATGAAAGGGATACAAGACTTAAAAACAAGATAATAGAAAGTCAATAATGGGTAGCATAATGTCTGTTGTTTTCTTCAAAATAGCTGTCTGTGCCAGACATCATAAAATCAAACAGAACAGAAGAGAATAAAATGAATCAAAACAGATCATTGAATAAAACAAAATACTAAAATGAAACAAAACAAAACAGTGAGAACAATGTTAGATTTTAAAAACATGACAGAGGAAATCCCCCATATTTGCTATATTGCATAGTTATCCTTTTAATAGATGCTCTAACTACCAGCATTAGGCCTGCAAAGTCAATCAAACAGTACAAGTATTAAGTTGTTTTTGTACCTTGGTTGGTATCAACTCAACCTGTCCTCTGAATCAGCCGGTTGCTTACTGGGGTGGGGGGGTACAGGGGGTGGGTGTTCTTGTTTCCCAGCCTGTGTGCTGGTTGGCTCACAGGAAGGGCGAATTGGCTTCTTGTTACTCCTCCCAGGCCCAGCATAGCTTCTCCCAACTGACAGGCGAATTGGCTTGTGCTTGTTTCTCCTCCAAGGCCCGACATGGCTTGCACTGGCTCGTGGGAAGGATAAGTTGGCTTCTTGTTACTCTTCCCATGCGCAGCATGGATTCCACCAACCCAGAATATTTTTTAGAACTATTTCTCTAAAATCCACTTTGGGAATACTTGGAGAGGGATGAAACTGATTAAGAATCTTATTTATGAAATTCAGTGTATCCGAAGATTTCTGAAATGTATTAAAATTATATAAAACAAATGTTTTTTCAACCCATAGTTCTTAGATATTATTCTGTAAAATTTGGAGGTTGGGAAATTTGAATATTGAACATGTTCCTTTTGGTGCTAATAGTGAGTAGGTAGTTGAAGAACCTGAGGAATTGGTAAAGGGTTTCTTTATGAAATCTCTAGTTGTTGAATGAGAGTGAAAATACTGAGAGGTCTGCAGTTCGCAATGAAAAAAAGGCCTTCCTGCAGCCCTGTATGTTGATTCTCAAAACGCTTCTCCAAAGCTAACCTTAGCAGAGGATGTGGGGTGACCTCAGCCATTCGGCATTTATGTTTTGGGGACTGTATGGTAAATACCTAGTATGCCTTTCTGGATGAATTAGACATTTGAGATATTATAAGCAAAAGATGCAGTAAACATGAGATATGTGAGGCTTCTGCTGGTTGCACGACATAGTCTTTTTTCTTAAGAAGTACATTATAAAATAACAAAAATTAATATAAATTTATAAACCACTAACATTGTTTATTATCTCTGTCATTATATGCTACAAATAATTGTGTTATGATTTTCTGCACCCAGCAATTCAGGTTTGTTTACATTAGTATCCCCACAAACAGATGAATAATGTGTTATACTTTGTCATGATTGCTGCATCAGAAGGTAATAGGAAGATATCAGCACCATTATAATTTTGTGAGACCATCATGGGTATGCGGTTCATCGTGAACTGAGATATCATTGTTTAGCACTTGATTATTTAAAGGCTGTTTCTAATTCTCAGTGAAGTTTTAGTGATGAGTTTTTAGTTCAAAGAAACTTGCTTTGACTGATCCTTCCTTGTTTTAGGAATGCAACATTTTGAGTTGGCATGGTTGCACTTCGGGCACCCACATACCCACCAGAAATTCTGTAATTGTTATAGTTATGATATATTTGCATTATTATCATTTTATCAAATTGTCAATGTATCTTAATTCTTGTTTTTTAAGAATATTTTTAGAAGCTCTTTTCTGTGTTGAATTTTATTTCAAGAAGATATGTGGCTATATTTTAAACCTTTGATGCACTTTTATTTATGAAACCATGAAAATGTGAAATAGATACTTCTATGACCCATTCGTAGTTTTTATGTATGATAGAGCTGACAGATGAGATGGTCAATAAAAGTAATTAGCCACAGTTCTGAGACTAGGTCAAGGTTTCTGACTCCTGTTCTCCAGGGACTTTCCGTTTGTTGTTAAGATTTTTTAGGGGCTTGAGTTTTAGTAGGTGGTAGAGTATGTGCTTAGTATGTGCACCTTGAGTTCAATCCCAGGAACTGCGAGGGGTGTATGTGTGCCACTTTTTAGTTTCTCCTTGTATTTGATTTTAGAATCTCCATGTTTTTACATGACACTGATGTTTTTAAATCTTAGACTTAATTCTTCGAACTTGTCAGTTGTTTTTAGTAAATTTATGTTCCATTTACAGTGTCATCAGGTTTCTTATTCAATAGTAAGTCAAAGGAGCATGTTTTTTCCCCTCTATATTCATTGACTTTGCCCTTAGCCAACACTAACACCCATTTCATGAAGGCTTTTGTCTTTATCCAAGTGTTCCACTCTGCTTTAGCAGAGCAGTACAAGGTCAAGGTGCCTGTCTTTTTTTCTTCACATAAAATTAATAACTTGCTCCAACAGTAGTTTGTTCTAGGACATTTCCAGACCAGATGGTGGAAAGTTCTTTGGATAATATGGTAGCCAAAGCAACATTTTGGCTTTCTGAAGTTGACTTTGTTTTCATGATTGCGTAATGAAAATCTTCTGAAGATTATACAAGGACATTAAAACAAGAAAGATCTGTTGGCCGAAAACATTTTTCATCTTTTAAAAACCACCAAACTCAGCATGGTAGAATTTTGGTTTCTTTCAAGTATTGGCCTCTCTGGCTCATATTTCCCTAATTATTTGGCAGTTAAGCCAGCCCAATTAATATTTTTAATTTTGTTTACACAGGGACCTTGAGTTCCTGTTTCTTGAGCATTGTAGAAACTTCCATGAAGAAACAACACTGGAGATCATTTTGCCCCATGTTCTCATTTACAAATGAGGAAACACAGAGAAATTTTTTTGTTGAAGTTAATGAAGAACTTAAATAAATCCTGGCTTTCCTAATTCTGAGTCAGTGACGTCTACGGCATACCATAATGTAACTTGAGTGACTTAGTTTTTCATTTGCTTTTATTTCAATATGTCTTCAGATTTTAAATGATAAAACTTCACTTTTTAATATTTGTGACAGTGTTCTATTTTTAGTTGAGTAATTTAATTTTTGTGTATGTGATACATTTGTATGATTCAAAATCCCATCATATAAAAGTATACTTGAGTGATCTTCCTCTTTACTATTGCTTCTCATCTTCCAACCCTACCCTCTGCCTCCATAGTTAACTGATTCTTTGTTTATGTACCTTTGGAATTTTTAATGCACGTTTAATACATATTTATGCAATTGTGAATATGGATTCTTATTTCACCATTTTCGTACAGAGAAAATTCTTCATATGGTTGTAAAACAACATGTCCTCTCTTTGTATGCTAGCATTTAGAGGGCCATTTGTTTTCAATAAGAGCTTGAGATAGAATTCAAATATCCAAAAATTCACCTTTTTAAAGATTCAGTCGTTTTGAGTATATATTCACAAAGTTGTGAAAAAAAGTCACAGAAAGCCAGGTGTGGTGGCATATGCCTTTATTTATTTATTTATTTATTTATTTTTTAGTTTTTTTTTAATTTAGGAGAAAATGGATACAGAAAAGAAAAATAAAAAGCAAAAGAGACAAACAACAACAACAACATATCCAATACAATAACATTATAGGTTTACAAAGTGAGATGATTGGAATTTGACAGTGGTTGTAATACTGCATATCGTTACCTTCAAAGGGGTTGTTTAGATTAACAGATATAGACATGTAAAATTGATCTAATCATATGAGTATTAACTGTTCTTTTTCAATAACTGATTCATTTAGTAGTATAGTCATTTTAACTATCTTATGTATACCTATATACAAATTTATGTCTTTTTCCTTTTCCCTTCCTTCTTTCCTCCTTTCCCCTTATAATACCTCGTTATCTTCAAAATAACTGTCCATACCATTAGGCGTAATATAATCAAACTAAATAGTATAGAATAAAACCAATTAAAAACAAAACAATGGAAACAATACATAGTAAAACAATACTGATTACTATAATGCCTCGTATTATCTTCTAAGCAGTTGCTTATATCATCAGTCATAATACAAACAAACCAAAACAGGATAAAATCACTCAAAACAATGAAAGCAATATAGGGTTTCAAAACAAGGTGATCATATATCAGTAATGGCTACCATAATGTGTTTTGTTATCTTTTTTTTTTTTTTTTTGCAGTACCAGGGATCGAACTTACAACCTCGCGCCTGCCATCCAGGTGCTTAAGCCACTGAGCCAAACTCCCTGCCCTTGTATTTTGTTATCTTTGAAATAGCTGTCTATGCCATCAAATATAATAAAATTAGGCAAACCAAAATAGAATAATAAGACCAAACTAAACAGCTCAATGAAAACAATACAGGACTTAAACCCCGATGATAGATTAACAATGGCCACTGCCTTCCCTTTTTATTTATTTATTTTTATTTTATTTTATTTTATTTTTTTTGCGGCACCGGGGATTGAACTCACAACCTTGCGCCTGCCAGGGCAGGCGCTTAAGGCACTGAGCCAAGCTCCCGGCCCTGCCTTCCCTTTTTAGACACTTCCTCTCCTTTCATTTTTACAATATGTATTGTGTATTTTGAATCCTACTAACTCTTTTTTTTTTTTTTTTTTTGTACTAGGGAGATAGCATAATGCTCACCCATGTGGCTCCAGGCCATTTCATCCTTGAATGTGATCTTAAGTTGTATCCATTTACCTACAAGAGGCTTGAGGTTATTTTTCTTTATAGCTGAATAGCTTTCCATTGGATAAAAATGCCATATCTTTCTTGTCCACTATGTAGCTAATGGGCAAGCTACCCCCACATCTTTCTGGTTCCCTGTCACATACAACATTGTTCTCTCTCCTTTGACTTTCAGTCTATGAACCCCCTTTTGAGTTTAATGTGTTTCTTGTATAAACAGCATATTGGTGGATCCTGTCTCCTGATCCACTCTGCCTGTGTTTCTTTCCATTGATGGATTGAGGCCATCTACATTATTGGTTAAGGCCAACATGCACTGCCTCATATCCGCCATGCCTCTTTCCTGCAGTTGGCTGCCCACTTTTCCTCTCTATTCAGTTGTCTGCCCTGCTCGGCAGTTTCCCTCTGCCACTGTTTCTGGAGCTGTGTTTTTTTTCTCTCTCTCTCTCTAAAATGTCCTTCAGTATTCTTTGTAGAGTTGGCTTGGTTGTCATAAATTCCTTTAGTTGTTCTTTGTCGTGGAAGTATCTTGTTTCTCCGTTGATTTTGAAAAATAGTTTTTCAGGGTACATCAATCTGGGTTGGAAGTTGTTTTCTTTCAGGATTTGAAATACTTCACTCCAAGCTCTTCTTGACCTGATGGTTTGTGTTGAGAAGTCTGTTGTGATTCTGATGGGTTTTCCTTTGTAGGTGATCTGTTTCTTTTCTCTCACAGCTTTTAATATTCTGTTCTTGTGTTGAATTTCTGGGATCTTGATGATTATATGTCTGGGTGTAGATTTATTTTGGTTGTGGTTAGCTGGAGTTCTATATGCTTCACTTATCTGAAAGTTACTTTCTTTTCCCATGCTTGGGAAGTTTTCTAAAATTATTTCTGTAAATAGGCTTTTAATTTGATCTGTATTGACCCCTGCTTTTTCATTCACACCTTTTATTCTTAAGTTATGTTTCTTTGGGTTGTCTTGCAGCTGTTGTATTGTTACTTCCAAGTTTCTTGTTATTTTTAAGAGATTTTTCCTTTCACAATCACAAGCTGCAAACCTGTCCAAGGTTTAAAACTCTATCTTTAGTTTCTTTCAAGTGGTTTTGCCAACTTTCATTGGAGTTTTTGATTTCCTGATTATCTCTTTGAATCTGTTTCATGTATTCTAAGTCTTTTTTATAATGTTCATTCCAGGTTTCCCTAGTTTTCCTATGCTCCATTTTTTCATCTATGTCTCCTTTAGAGTTGCCTAGCAGTTCTTTTGTTATGTTTTTCATTTCTTCTTTTAGTTGAGTTAGTATTTCTGTTCTAATTTCTTTTATAGCCTCTTGAAGTTGTTTCTTTATTTCAGTTGCCATCACCTCAGAAACTTCAGTTGTGGGACTCGCAATCTCATCTGCATTTGCATTTCCTGGACTTGCTCTGTTTGGATTGGAGACCAGAGACTGCCTTTTGCATCTTTGTCGACATATTCCTGGATTCTTCTGGGCAAATGGGTACTGGGGACCCAGGCATTCCTTGCATTAGCTGCAATTTCTCTGAAGTGAGACTGGTTCTTCTAGCTAGTGCTCATTATGGATATCTGATGATTGTCACTGGGGGCACTGTTACAGCCTGCCTGGGCTTCCTGATGGCTGGCACAGTGTGTGCAGGTGTGGGGCCGCCACCCACGAACCTGGGCCGGTGGGCCAGTCACCCGTGGACTCTCTACCACCACCCCTGGAGTGCGCGTGCTGAGCTGCTGTCTCTAAACCGAGCTGGTCACCTGCAGGGTGAGAATGCGCGCAGGGCCAGGGCTCAGCCCGAGCAGCCTCCACGGGTCTGTGCCCAGCTAGGAGTTCCCAACCCAACTCCAAGATGTCTCCCAGCCAATCTCTTTCTCTGGTAGGAGGGTGAAGACCTCTCTACACTCACTGTCAGCCAGTTCAGTTCTCCAGGTCTCTTCCCCCTGTTCACTGCCACTCTCTTCCAATGTTGCCTCTCTTGGCCGAGGCCTCCGGGCTTGCCGCCACCATGGCACCTTGATCATGTGTCCCCAGGTTCCAGCAGCTCCTTTCACACAGTGGGTCCGGCTCTGGGTAGAGGCACCGCCAGCTACCACCTTCGTTGTTTAAGTGTTTCTTTTTACTCTTTCTGCGGGCTTCAATTCTCGCTTTAGATTCTTCCTGGGTCCAGAGGACCCACTTCCTTCCTTCTTGTCTTCCCCACGTCCACGTTACTGTATTCCGGCATCTGGATGGTATCTCTCAGGGAGGATGTTTACCCTGCTGCTTACTGTTATGCCGTCTTGTTCTTTTTAGCACATGCCTTTAGTCCCAGCACTGGAGACGGCTGAGGTGGGAGGACTCTTGTGAGTTTGAGGCCGGCTTGGGCTACAGCGTGAGTGCAAGGCTGGTCTGAGTTACATAGTGCGACCCTGCCTCAGAAAACTAGGGCCGGGAGTTTGGTTCAGTGGCTTACACGCCTGCGTGGCAGGCGTGAGGTTGTAAAAATGTCACAGAATCAGCACTGATTCCAGAACATTTTTATTTCCTCCAAGAGAAATACATAACTATTATCAGTCACTCCCCAGTTGTCCCTTTGGGAGACACCCCGTCTCCCCCAGCCAAGCTCCTAGCAACAGTGCTTTCTGTCCTTTTGGATTGTCCTATTCTGGACATTTTATAGAGTTGAAATAATATACTGTAAGATGTTTTTGTGTCTGGCTTTTTGTTTGTTTGTCTGTTTTCACTTATTGTAATGTAGTCAAGATACATCTTATGTTGTCTTCTGTACAAAGACTTCATTACTCTTTAGTGCTGAAAAGTATTCCATTGTGTATGCCAATTTTATTTATTCATTTATCAGTTGATAGACTTTTGGCTTGTTTCTTTTCTTTGTTTTGGTGTCATGAAATGACATTGCTGTGACATGTGATCAAAATTTACAGTAAATGTTTGCATTAAATTTGCATTTTTTATTACAATAAAAGACACATTGTAATCAATCCCCTTCAGCAGATTCCCTCTCCCTTCAAATGCACTTATTCCATTGTTCTTGCCACTTTCTGAATCAATTTGGGAAGTCCTCTTTTATGAGTGTCTTTACTTGCACTGTTATGGCTGCCTCTGTGTCCTCTGTTTGCACCTCCTGCTCATTTTGTTGTTTTGGAAGAACTAGAAGTTGCATAATACCTGATGCAGTGAATAGTGTTTTATGAATCTGCCTTTCTGTTGGATGGCACTCAGCAGCAAAGGCCTGAAACAGGGCTTCCAGAATTTTCCAGAAATGCTCAAAAAGTGGCAAGAACAATGAGATAAGTGTGTTTAAAGTGAGAGAAAGTTTTATTTTTTGAGACAGGATCTTCTATGTAGCCCAGGGTGGCCTTGAACTCACTATGTAGTCTAGGCTGGCCTACAGCTCTGAAGGATCCTCCTGCCCCAGCACTCAAGTGCTGGGATAAGAGTGCACCACCATGCCTCTCTCTCTTCCTCTCTTGTTCTCTCGTGTTCTCTTGTGCATGTTCTCTCTCTCTCCCTCCCTCCCTCTCCCCCTCCCCCCCCGCCCCCGTTGTTGTTTTGGGTTTTGAGACGGGTTCTTGGCTGTGTAGTTCAGGCTAGCTTTGAACTCAATGTGTAGCCCAGGCTGGTCTCAAACTCCCAGTGATTCTCTTGTGTCAGCCTCCTGAGTGCTGGGTTTATAGGCGTGTGACACCATACCTGGTGAGAGGGACTGTTTTGAGGGAGGTTAATAGTAATGTGTTTTTACTGTAATAAAAATTTTAAACTCAGTCATTCAGTTTATATTTTAATCACACTGTGTGTGAAATTCATGTATAAAATTTTGTGTGGACATGTTTTTAGTTCTTTTGAGTATGTATCTGGGAGAGAAATTGCAAAATCCTATGTTACTCTGTGTTTTAACTTTTTGAGCAACTGCCAAACTATTACACAGTGGCTTTATGAGTTTACAGTTCCACCACTTGTATTTGTGGGTCCTTTTTCTCCACATCCTTTCTTCTTATTCTTTAAAAACTGCATAATATCCCATTGTAAGTCATGTCAAAATGTGTGTAGTCATTCCCCTATTGATGGGTATTAGGGTTAACTTTTTTTTTTTGCTCATTTTGTAATAGAGCCTCTTATTAGTACCTGTTTCTAGGACCTTTTTTGTATTAGCAAGAGTAGCCCTTTGTGACCAGAATCCTTTGGACTTGACTGTTTTTGTTTTGTTTTTGCATAGAATATATTTTTATTTTTGTTAGGATGAATTTTTAACAGTTTTTACTTTTAATTTGCCAATCTTTTGTAGCTTTCAAAATCTTCAGGTCCTTTAAGCTGTTTGTTGCCTATTTGATCTCATCTCTTACGGTTCTCCTTCTTGAATATTCTATTCTAGCCCTGTTGGCCTCTCTGCTGTTCTGTAAATAATCTAAGCATGTTCTTATATTTAGGGCCTTTGAATGTTCTGGTCTCTCTACCTGTAGGACTCTAATCTTTCCACTTATGGCTTTCAAATCTTTGCTGAAATACCCACTTTTTGCCAAAGCCTTCCTACTTAAAATTTTAACAGTCCTATGGAAGATTGTCTGTACTCCCCCATTCATTATTTTCTTCTTTAACAATGAATAAGTATGAATTTTATCTCTTTATTCATGTTAAGTGGTAGATTGACATAGACTTTGGCTTATAGTTACAGGCTCTTTTAGAGAAATGATCAAGAAATAAATACTGTCTTGGGCAGTGTCATTAAGCTTTATATTGAGTAAAATTTTTTGGTGAAGTGTTCACTTTTTATAGTTGTTACAAATTGGCTCTCAGAGTTTAGGTGGGCAGTGACTGTCCAGGTTGAGATGACATTTCTTAGGTTTCCTTTTAGCTAGATGTGGATGAACCAGAGAAAGTAATATAAATGCAACATTTTTTTTTATGGCTGTACTGGGAATTGGCCCAGGGGCTTCATGCTGAGCCACATTCCCAGCCGTTTCAAAAGTTTTTTAAATTTTGAGACAAGTTCTTACTAAGTTACTCAATTGATCAGAATGAGTTCACATTTGTGATTGTTAGGCTGGCTTGGTGGCTCATGCCTGTAATCCCAGTACTTGGGAGACTGAGGCAAGAGTATCACTGTGAGTTTGAGGCCAGCCTGGGCTACAAAGTGAGTTCGAGGCCAGCCTGAACTGCATAGTGAAACACTGTCTCAAAAGGACAAAACAAACAAACTTGTGACTGTCCTGCCTCAGCTTTCTAGTGTGCTTGGATTAAATGCAATTTTCACATTATTTCATATAAGAAGTGACTTGCCTTGGATTGCACTTTTCCCCTTCTCTGTGGTGAAAATGGTAATTTGAGCAAACGTGGAAGCACATGCCAAGGATAACAGAGCTTCTTTCCCAGGGTGGGCCTTTGGATGATCTCGTTAGATAGATTCTGCTTGATTAGATTGTTAAGTGGCAGATGAATAACTTTGATCTTGTTTACAACACTTTAAGATCAAATTGCTTTGTTATGGCAGCTTATCCTGTTATTTACCCTTCTGTCACACCTGTGAACTCTTTGTCCCATTTTAAAATTTCATAGCAGTTACCACCTTTTAATTTGCTATTTGACGTATTTATTAGTCTGCCCTTTTAGATCACAAACTTCATGAGGATTGGTATAAAATAAATGCTGAATAAAAATATGAAATGAATGGTTGTAAAATATACGCTTATTATAAGAGAAATTTTCCATTTCCCACCCCTATAATGTTTGATACTGTTTTTTTAATTTAAACACTAACTTTGATATATTTGGAATTTCTTTTAGTATGAGGTATGAGATAAAGAGTCAAGGTTATTTTGACCCCAGAAGATTATAGTTGTCCTAACATCATGTAGTAATGTCTTTTTTAGAATTGTACTGAGGAAATCTTACTAAGTTGTATAGCAGTGATTAAGTATACAGAATACAAAGAGAAAAAAGAAAAAAACCCAAACAAAAACTACCCTTTCTCCCAATAGATTTCTCATAAGGGAGAATTGTAGACTGTGTCATCATCATATCAAAAAGATGATGGTATCCTTTTTCTTTGTATAAAAGTTATATTTTTATTCATTTTGAGTGACTTGTATGACCTCTTAATCTTTGACTTGCAGTTATAGGCTATTTTGGAAATATTCAAGAATAACAAATACTATTTTGGGCAGTGTCATTAAGCTTATTAAGCCTGAGTAAATTTTTTTTGGTGCTGAAATGTGTTTACTTTTTATGGTTATTGTAAATTAGGTATCTATGGTAGAATTATGTTTTTTCTGTAATGGGAGTGAATTTCTGTATATAAAATATGTCAAATAATGTTTAAATGGTTTTAATGATAACACTTTTAATAAGACTGAATCTGTAGCTCTGTGCTTCTCTAGTAGCAAAAAGTTTACTATTTTTTTTTTTTTTTTGAACTGGGGATTGAACTCACAACTTTGTGCCTACCAGACAGGCACTTAAGCCACTGAACCAAACTCCCAGCCCTAGTAGCAAAAAGTTTAGCTCACATCTTTGATTGGCATGTGTGGCTAGCTCATATTATTATTCCTAGTTGCATATAGCTTTTACAATGGAGAGGTGAATAAACAAGAAAATCCATGGTTAGAATAAGATTAGATATAGTTGTCAGACCATCGCTTTTTTTTTCTTTGAAATTTCCCAATAGAGATAAGTGTTTTTAAAATGTTTCTCTCTTTTTCTTTGTACTGTACCATTAAAAAAAATTAAAAGTAATGAAAAGTATCATATATTTTTTCTGTTTTTATTTTAAAGAGTATATAACAGAATAAAAGCAATCAAAAAAACCAGTGTAAGAGATACAGGACTTCAAAACATTATGAAATCAACAGTAGTTACCATAGTGCCTCTTGATGTCTTCAAAATAGCTGCAGATAACTTCAGACATACTATAAATCAAACAGAACAGAGTAGAATAGAAACAATAAAAACAAAGCAATGAATTTGATAAAGGACTTCAAAACAAGCCAAAAGTAAATCCAAAATTACTATCATAATATATCTTGCTGTAATAATTTCTCCTGCCATGAGATTTAGCATAATCAAAACAAAAGAGAATAAAACCCAACCCAAAAAAACAATGGCAGCAACATAAGACCCCAAAACAAGACCACAGGGAATCAACAATGGTTGCAACCTCAGAAAAAGATCCCCCCTAGATGACATACTGCTTAGTGTTATCCTCTGAACCTATGATCAGACCACTGGCCCTATACTGCAATGTTAGTGACACACCAAAGCACCACAGGCATCCAATTGCGTTTCACTTCAATAGCTATCATCACAGCCTGTATTTCTCCAGATAAGCTGGTTGCTTGGGGTGGGGGTGGTACTTCTTGGCTGCCAGCCTGCATGCCAGAGAGGGCTTGGGTCTGGCTGTTCCCAGTCTGCTGGGGGCCCGTGCATGGTGCTGGTTCCCAGACTGGGCTTGTTTGTTGCTCTGGCCATTGTTCTCTCTAACCCCGGTCCACAAATGGCACTGACTCATGGGGAGAAGCTTGGATCTAGTTGTTCCCAGTCTGCCAGAGGCCTGCTCGTGGTGCTGGTTCCCAGACTGGGCTTGTTTGGTGCTGTGGCCATTGTTCTCTCTTAACTCCCATCCATGAATGGCCAGAACTATCATTTATAATCTGATTTCCGAGGATTGCAGTTTTTGTTTTTTATTTTTATTTTAAAGAGAAAAAATAAAACAATAAAGCGAATCAGAACAGAACAGTGCAAGTAATTCAGGACTTGAAAACAAGACAACAGGAAATCAACACAGGCTACCATAATATCTCTAGTTTTCTTCAAAATAGCTGTCCATACCATCACACACAATAAAATCAAACAAAACAGAACAAAACTAATCAAAAAAAAAAAAAAAAAAAAAAAAAAAAAAAAAAAAAAAAAAAAAAAAAAAAAAAAAAAACAAAAACAAAAAAAAAAAA
>RJWM01019833.1:0-38211 GCA_004363535.1 Dasyprocta punctata | reverse complement strand
CTGCAACCCAGGTGGCTAATAAAAATGCATACCTGGGGTGTGGTGCTGGGGACTTGCACCTGGCTGGGTGGAGTTGAGAGCCTCCAGGACCCAGATAGCTAGCAGGGATGCACCCCCAGTTTGTCACTGGGGCCTAGCACCTGGCTGAGTGGGATTCAGAACCTCCAGGACCCAGGCAGATGAGCTTAGCATGTCCCCAAGGTGTGGCACTACCAGGACCTTGCATCTGGCTGGGAGGAGTTCAGAGCCTCTGGAGTACAGGGCTAGCCAGAGCATGCTCCTGGCATATGGTGCTGGGGCCTTGCTCCTGACCGGGCAGAGTTTAGAACCCCCAGGACCTGCTGTGTGGCTAGCTGGGCCACACCCCTGAATTATGGAGCTTCACTGCTTATTATTGTTAAATAATATTCCATTATAAAGATATACCACATTTTTTTAGCCATTCAGTAATTGATTTTGTTTGTTTGTTTATTTATTTATTTGTTTTGGTACTGGGGTTTGAACTCACAACCTTGCACTTACCAGGCAAGCGCTTGAGCCACTGAGCTAAATCCCCAGCCCTCACTAATTTATATATTTGGTTTCCACCTTTGAGCCACTGAGCTAAATCCCAAGCCCTCACTAATTTATATATTTGTTTTCCACCTTTTGACTGTTATAAGTAATGCTGCAGTGAACATTCATGTGTTTTTATGTGGACATATATTCTCACTTCTCAGGTACGTTACAAGTAGAACTGTTAGATCATATGGTAACTGTACATGCAATTAGTATCTATTTATGTATTTATGTACTTACTTATTTTTATCAGTACATGTTTGATTACATTAATAATTAATAATTACATGTATTGTGAGGAGTTGGTACATGCACAATCACACCCTAATTCTTGTTGTATCTACTTTCCTAGCCAAACCCTCCCATCTTCTTCCTTCCACCTCTTGATCTCTTTCCCTTTTGCAAAAGTTCTATCCTCAAGGCTGAGGCTATATCTCAGCAACACAGTGCCTGCCTGGAAACATGAGATTGTGAGCTCAATTCCTGATTTTATCTTCCTGATTCCTACTGTCTTTTATTTAGCTGCTTAATTTATTTAGACTTTGGGTTTATCATAAAAGAGAAATCATACAATATTTAAACTCATGTATCTGTTTTATTTCACTTAAACTTTTGGTTTCAATGTATATCTGTTTTTTCTACAAATGAATCAAATCTGTGTCTTTACAGCAGAATACAGGTATTCCTTCCTTAATGACATGCCTGTTTAATGACTGTTCAGACTTACGACCTATCTTTCTTTTTCTTACAGCTCTGCACATCTTGCTAATAGATCCTCAATGTCTTTTTTGTACAGTATACGTTATGCATACAGTATTGTAATTTTTGCTAATTGTACTATATAGTACTGAATTAACTGCTTTTCTCACTGCTGAGACAACATTCTCAACACCTAAAGTAAAAGGAAGAAAGTTTATTTTGGCTCACAGTTGTAGAAATTTCAGTCCATAGTTAGCCTGCTCCTAGCCAGGTTAGCATGGCAGAGGGGCATCACAGAGGGGAAATAGTCCATGGCAAAGCAGGGCAGGCAGAAGGCAGCAAGCAGCAAGCTACAAGCAGCAATTAATAAGCAATGATCCTATTTCTGTCCCTTGTATCTTGTCCAGGCTACTCACCTTTAGGGAGGGGAGTACTCACACTGACAGTGGAGCACACTTCATTTTAGCATTGAACTATAAATAAACCTCAGTATCACAAATCCTAGGTCCAGTTATCTCCAAAAGGCCCCACCTGAGACCACATGAGGCTTTGAGGGGACATGTAGATACAAGCCATAAAAAGTACAGTATTGTAGTTTTATTTTCTGTTATATGTTTTAGAACTGCACGTGAGAATTATGCAAATAAAAACAAAGTCAACAAGTTGGAGTTTACTTTGGCCATTTCTTTGTTTTAAATAATGCAATGAACGTACTATACACAATTACTCATTTAGTGACCAATTCATTTAAAAACTTAGTTGCAGACACAGATCTTGATCATTAAATGAGAAATGTCTATAGTACTCCATTGTATATAAATACCACATTTTCTTCCCTTTATTTTGCTCTTTACCTTATTTGTACTTTGGTTTTCTCATGTGAGAGAAACCATACAGTATTTAACCTTGTGTGTCTAATTTCACTTTCCAGTTTTCCAGGTACAACTATTTTCCTACAAATGTAATTCTTAAAGGAACTACCAGAGAGTTTTCCAAATTGCTGCAGTATTTTACACACCTACCAGTATTCTATGAAGGTCTCAATTGTTCCACATTCTTACTGACAGTTGTTAGTATTGATCTTTTTTATTATAGTAATCCTACTAGGTTTCAGGTAGTATTTCATAGTGGTTTTATCATTTTTCTAATGACTGAAAATGTGGAGTATCTTTTTATGTGTCTATCAGCTCTTTTCTTATCTTCTTTAGGGAAATTTCTCTTCATGCAGGTATTTTGTCAATTTTTATTCAAGTTATTTCCTTTTTTATTATTTATTTTATCTTAAAGAGAATAAAACCAAGCAAAATAAAACAGAATAAAGCCAATCAAAACAAACCAGTGTAAGTGACACAGGACTTCAAAACAATACAAAATCAACAATGGTTGCCATAATGCCTCTTGTTGCCTTCAAAATAGCTGCCCATATTTTCACAGTAAAAATCAAACAAAACAGAACAGTATACAACCAATAAAAACAAAACAATGAATACAAGAAAGGACTTCAAAACAAGACAATAGTAAATCCAAAATGGCTATCATAATGCCTCTTGTTGTCTTCAAAATAGCTGCAGATACCTTCAGACATAGTAAAAATCAAACAAAACAGAATAGAATAGAAACAATAAAAACAAAACAATGAATACAATACAGGACTTCAAAACAAGACAATAGTAAACCCAAAATTGCTACCATAATATATTTTGCTATCTTTGAAATAGCTGTCCATGCCATCAGATATAACAAAATCAAACAAAACAAAACAGAATCAAACCCAACCCAACAAAACAATGAAAATGATACAGTACTTCAAAACAAGATAGTAGCAAATTAGCAACGGCCATCACCTTTAGAAGGAGATCCCCAGTAGATACCGCACTGCATATTGCTATCCTCTGAATAGATGATCAGACCACCAGCCCTAGACCTGCAAAGTCAGTGAAACACCGAACACCACGAGCATCAAATTGCATTTCACCTGAATAGCTACCATTGCAGCCCATGTTTCTCCAGATCAGCCAATCGCTTATGGTGGTGGTGGTGGTAGGGTTTTTATCTTCTTGTTTCCCATCCCACAAGCTGGAAAGGGCTGGGGTCTGGCTGTCTCCTTGGTGGCAGTGGCCTATGCATGGCACTGGTTCACAGGGAGGGCTTGCTTCTTGGTGAATTCTTGTTCTCTTCCCCTGCAGTCTGTGAATGGCACTTGCTTTTTTATTACTGAGATTATTATTAAAGATTGCATATATCCTAGATGCAAGTCCCTTTGTCAGAATGTATGATTACAGGTATTTCTTTTCTCATTCTGTGGACTGTCATCTGAATTTCTCAGTAGTGTCTTTTGAAGCATGTAATTTTGATGAAGTTTAGTGTAGTGTGTGTGTGTGTGTGTATGTATCCATGTGTGTGCATGCGTGTGTGTTTGATGTCCTAAGAAGATTTTGCCTAACCCACAATCACAAAGATGGGCTTCTATATGTTTTCTATGACTTTTATAGTTTATTATTTAAGTCTATCAAGTCCACATAGACTGACTAAATGTGTAAATTTACTTTCAGTTCAAGAAAATTAAATTCTGAAGTAAGTTATATTTACTTTTAAGTCAATCATCTCATATTCTCCCTCTCACCAATGTCAAAAAGCAGTGTTACTGTTCACCAGCATGATTCTAAAACTAAATTTAATAGATCAGCCCATTTTGATATTTATAGAATAGAACTACATTTGTAACAAGACACTAGTATGTTGGCATGCTGTCTCAAAACTATCTTTTTAAGCCTATTGAACTATATGAGATGAAATGGTCATGTTTTGAATGCTCTTTTGTTTGATTTTATTGTAAAAATTCTTAAAAGATATTTAAAGTATATCATCTAGAGATTTATACTCTAAGTTTATTGCATTTCTTGTATAAAAGCATCAAGGCTCCATGATAAATAAAAGACATTATTGAAAGTTATGGAAGCAGGAGAAAAATAGGCAGAAAATGTTGTAATATTATATAATTATATGTGATTTTACTGACCATAATTACTAGCCCTTGATTTAATATACTGGTAAATTCTGGAAACGGAAAATGCAAATAGGAAGTTTTAGTTATTTGTTTTCTCAAAATTCTTAGTTTTTTGAGAAAGTTTCAAATTACTTTGAGATTTAGCAGAGCTAAATTGCTAAGTTGGCTTTGACCCATTTCCTATGTCTTGGATTGCTGCCTAGAAATTTCTTCAGATGACTGGAAGGTGTTATTGCTTGTCTTTTCAAGAATAGTTGAAACATGATCAAGAAAAGAACATGTTCCCATTATGTTGGAAAATGCAGAAGTAAGGTGTTTTCTCCTCAAAGGGGGGGGGATGTTTGATCTCATTTGGGTTCTTGATAATTACAATCTATTTTGTTTTGTGTCAGTTTAAATTACTTTATAACTAGTAGTACCTATTAATTTTCTTTGCTATTATCCATTAGATATTTTAAAAAATTGTATGACCAAGAGTTTAAAAATCTCAGATAATAATAGTAATTTGAAAAGACTTTTTATAGCACATTACTTACAATACCATGATTATTTAAATATTTTACTCATAGAACCAAATACTAAGCTTAGAATTACAGAGAAGCAACATATTATTGTCATTTATATTTTTTAAAGAGTAACTTTTCACTGTTTCCGGTCTGGTGGATTCACTTTTAATTTTTGTTCTAGCATCTGTCACTTCTGAGTTATACCCAAATGCTGATATTTCTTATATGTTAAATCGCCTGTTTCCTAGCATCATTTTATACTTTGTTGGTTTATCTACTTAACTAGCATTGTATGCTAGACTTTCCGAATTCTAGTACATCCAAATGGCTTTATTTTTCTTGCCTATTTGATTAATATTTGTCTGGGTATGGCATTCTAAATTCAAAACTTTAGAATTTACAAATCATCCCAAAAACAAACCTTATCATCCTGTATTAAAATGAAAAAGAAATTTAAAAGTCATTATATTATATATATGAAACATTTGAAGTTCACCTTAATCAGAGTGTTTTATACCAGTTGTTTTTCTCTCTGAAAGCTTTTAGGGTTTTCTTCGTGGTAGAGTTATAGGTTTTCACAAATATACATCTAGATATGTGTTACAGTTTATACATTGTGTCAACTTGAGAAGTCTAGAAGTTTAATTAAGTAACCCAGCAGCTCTACATCCTGGGGTGTAGAGCACCAGCAGTTACCTGTTCATTGTGTCAATTTGAGAAGGTCAGAAGTTTAAATGAGAGACTCACCAGGGAACCAGGGGTCTTACACTGTAAACATCCTCATCCTGTGCAAAGGAAGGCAAGGAGATTTGTGGATGCTACACCCACCCTGGAGGGGGGGCTGTCCTGTGTACTATATAAAGGAGGAGAAGAAGCTTGCCCTTGCCCCCTTTTACTCTGGCTGCTTTTGCTTGACTGTTGCCTTGAAGTGTTGTTCCTGTACCATGCCACCCTGCCTTGGAGCCAGCTGATTGTGGACTGAAACCTCCAAAAAATGTAAGCTAAATAAACCTTTCCTTCCTTAATTTTGGATGTCAGGTATTTTGTCTCAGCAATGAGTAAAAAGTAACTAAGACAACATGGTTTTTGCTTTGTTTTATTTTTGTGTGTACATGCAGGAGGTTGAAACCCAGGGCCTGTGTAAATTAGGGAAACACTGTCGATGAACTATATCCTCAACCCTTAGATATTTAAGTCACTCTTGACACTTGGTAGGATCTGCTAAGTCTTTTCAGCTTGTTTCCTACTTTTATTTCTCAGTTATTTATTTCCTTCTAGTCACAGTTTCCTTCTTTTTAACTCCAGGTTAGGTGGCCACTGATCTTCTTGAATAAATCCTCCATATCTCTTGTCTTAGTCACTATTATGGTTTATATTCCTGTGGTTCCACCAAGTCTCATGTAATCATGGCATGGACACAGCTGAGTCTAGCACTTGTGATTAGTTTGTTGTCTGGTGCTGGGATTAGTGATGTGAGTGTTGCACACACCCAGGGGTGGAGACAACATACAATGTAAGGTAGGGAAGAAGGTGTGTCTTCCTTCTTTTGCCAATTCACACATTGCTGTTTTGCAGCTGCTATGAATGGCTGCCCCACCACACCATGCTGCCTTGGAGCCAACTGAGTATGAACTGAAGTCCCCAAGAACTGTAAGAAATAAACCTTTCCTTCTCTAATTTTGGGCATCAAGTGTTTTGTCTCAGCAATGAGAAAAAAGTAACCAGGACAGTCACCTTCTTGTAGCCAAAACATAATCCCCAACACCAACAAATTAAAGCAGGGTGGATTTATTTTGGCTCATGGTTTTTAGAGGTTTCAGTCCATGGCTGTCTGGGTTCAATGCAGAAACAACGTGGTAGAGGGTCATAGTGGAGGAAAACTGCTCATATGATGGTGATTTGGAAGCAAAGAGAGAAGAGGGGAACAGGGAAGAGAGATACACCTTTCTAGGTCATGGCCCTAATAACCTACCTCTAACCAGGCGCCACCTTCAAATAGCAAGTCATGAACTCATCAGTGGCCTAATCCACTGGTGTACAGTGCTCCTGTGATTCAGTCACTTTCTAAATACATGAGGCTTTGCAGGGACACCACAAATCTAAATTGTACTATCTCTTACCACCTACTTTTAAAGTAGGCAATGTTAAATGCTGGCTAAGAGCAACATTTCTTATGTTAGTTTCCGTGCACTTGAATTTCAGCTCTCCTGTCTATCATCTGTGTGACTACCTCTAAGAGTATATAACAATAGTTCTTTACTCAGAAAGTTGTTGTCACAATTAAATAAGGTATTTACCAGGCATGGTAATGTGCTGCTGTAATCTCAGCACCTTGGGAGACTGAGGAGGAAGGGTTGTAATTTTGAAGGCAGCCTGGGCAATTTCTTATTTATTTTAATTTTATTTCAAAAAGAATAAAACCAGCCCAGTAATTTAGGTCAGTGGCATAAGTGCCTGCCTGGCAAGCGTGAGGTTATGAGTTTGATCCCTGGTACCAAAAAACAAAACAAAACAAAATAATGATAATAATTGTCTTAGTTACTTTTCGCTCGTTGCTGAGACAAAATACCTGACACCCAAAATTAGGGAAGGAAAGGTTTATTCCTATAGTTTCTCAGAAGTTTCAGTCCATACTTAGTTGGCACCAAGGCAGCATGGCATGACGGGGCTGCTGTTCATGGCAGCTGTAATCACAAGCATGTGGCACACTGGCGAGAGAAAGAGAGAGAGAGAGAGAGAGAGAGAGAGAGAGAGAGAGAGAGAAAGGGCAGAAGTGAGCAAGAGGAAGACCCGCCTCCTTTACACTGTATCTCAGCTCCACTCCTGGGCCAGTGCAGCACTTACATCACCAATCCCAGTGCTAGACAACAAACAATAACAAGTGCCAGACTCAGTCCCATCAAGAGTATATGAGGGCTTGGGGGTACATAGTATCACCCAATACAATAATAATAATAATAATAATAATAATAATAATAAAAAGAATAAAGTGAAATAAGATGAAACAGAATAAAGTCAATCAAAACAAAACAATGAGAGCAATCAGGACTTCAAGATAATAGAAAATCAGCAATGGCTACAATAATGAGCCTGGGCAATTTAGAGATATCTTGTCTCAAACAAACAAACAAACATTTAAATAAGTTGTTATAACTAAAGTGCTCCCAATAACCTGATGCTCACTTAGCTACTCTTACTTCCTACTTGATTCTTTCCTCTGTACATTCTAAAGAGTTCTGAGTTTACTTTCATACCATCAATCTGTCTAGCTGTCCACTTCACTATTAACCCCACTTACTAATAATTTATTTGCATTTTGGCAATTCTATGCTTAATTGCAACAAACTCCCATTTTCCAATTGCTCCATTTTCATAATAGTCTATTCTCATTTTAGTTACAAACTCTTAATTCCGATATTTTTGAAAGCCTAAGTTCTTATTTGTCTTATTGTCTCATTTGCTCAAATTATCACCTCTCCTGGGGAATTTTCTTTCATTTACCTTAGTCTCTACCTTTCACAGTGCTGGTTTTCCTTGAGTGATTGCACAGGTTGAGCCTGGACTGCCTTTGTAATTTTGTCAGCTGTATTCCTCTCCCTCTGTCTGGCTCCATTATCAGTCAGGGTCTCAACAGGAAAACAGAAGCCATGTATTTTAAACATTAACACAGGTCAGATTTAATCAGAGAAGCTTTGAAAGATTGTTGGAGATTCTCCAGGGGGAAAGATTAAATTACTCAAAGATTACTAACTCTAGGAAGCTGGTACTTTTGCTTCATGCTAAAGAGGCAAAATTTTGCCAAAGGCCAGGTGGGATAGCCTGCTGAATCTCTGCTGCCACAGCCCAGTTGCATGACTGGGAACCCAGGACTTTGATGTAGGTGTTTGGAACTTCAACCTGCAAACTTAAATGCCTTCGGAAGCTTGGCAAGGCCTGTAGTACATGAAGCATGTGGGCCAGTGCTTGTAAAGCAATAAGGGTGATAGGAGCTGTGGCTAGCTGCAGACTGCAGGCTCAGCCAAAGGCATTCGCATGCCAGTTTTATAAAATGGTATCCTGCCTAACAAAACTTATTTTCAACTAGATTCTGCATGTGTTAGTTTGTACATCTGAAAAATGTTTAAGGAGTTGTTTTAAAGCAAAAAAAACTATTTTTATTTTTGCTAAAGGTCTAACACATTTCATGGCAGAAGAGTTGACTATTATTCACGGGATTGAACATGAGCAATTTCTATCCCATTTTGTCTCTTTATTACAATCATACATCATAGGATGTTTTGGTCACACTGATCTAAGCTATCACTTGTTTTTGAGTTAGTTCTTTTGAGAGCATAGGAAAATAATTCTGCTATTTTTAATACTTTATAGTTTGTTTTCCATAGCTGTGACAGGCATGGGCAAGAGTTTCATGATGATTTGGATGCTTTCCAGATATGAATATCACTTTTCACCATAAAAGGACCTTCAAGTTTTTGGCAAGTGACTGAACCAAAGAGGGACAAACTTTATGCTGACTGAAGCAGTAGGAAAAAGGAAACAAGAGAAAGCGTGATGTGGGTGGGGGGCAATTGTCACATAATCACATAAACTGTCCTACACACTATTAAATTTATGGAGGAAAAAACTTACACCAAGCCTCCAAAATTTTCTTCAATGTAGAGAAAGGAACTGAGTGTGTGTGTCCAGCATATAACAGTGCTAGACTGTGTCATTGTGATTTTCTCGAATCAACCATAGCAGGCAGGCATTTTAGTCCATTTTATATCTGGGAAGACTGATGGTTAGAGAGAGGGTTTGAGCAACTTGACTGAACAGATATTAAAATGGTGGCACGTCTGATATTCAAACCTAAATCTATCTGACTCCAATGATTTAGTTCTTTCCTCTGCACCATTCTACCTCTATGAAATCAGAATTTGGTGAGAAATTTCACAAAACACCACCAAAAATATCAACAAAAGAGAGTTTTCAAAGGCCATCAGTTTGCTGTTAACACTGTGTTTAAAAAAAAAAGTGTTATAGTTTTTTACATTTTACTGCTTATCTTGCCAGCAGAGCAATAATTAGGTAAACTTATTCCAACTTCACATGCATTTCTTAGGGAGCCAAGTCAGGCACTGAAGATGACCTGGCAACCTTCACCCTGATCCACAAATAGTCATGATGACTCATGTGTATGTTGGTATTTGTCACACACACTTGTACACACACTCTGGACTGTAGTCCCCAGTGATTTGCCACTTCTCCAGTTATTGACAGCAGTGTCTAAAATCACAGCTAGGAATAGAAGGCAGCCAAGAAACCAAATACTGCTGTAAACTTGCAGAACCTTCGGAGCAGCAGGGTAGAAAAATCAGAGCAGGCCTTCCATTGGCTGTGAAAGATCAAGTTCTGGGGTAGCTGAGCTGACCAGCTTACAGAATAACTGATTGTGGCAATTGACGTTGCGCTTGTAGTAGGCGCACAACTCCCAAGAACCTGGCACTTCACAAGCCTGCCTAGTTGAATTCCTTTTCAAGGTCAAAATGGTGATGCGATTATGAGCATGTAGTTTATATTACCTAACATGACTAATTGTCACTTAATGCGAACCTTAGTGATCCATCCTCTACTCTTTTAATCAGTTCATTAGAATGGCATCTCCTGTGCGGGAGCCCTCTGCATCTGCAGCTGAGGAAGTCGAAGTCAGCAGCCACTATCTTATGGAAACCACATCTCAGATTTTCCTTTGCCACATCCTGTTTTGAATGTAATACACCTGGGAAGCCCCTCCTATTTATTAATATTAAATTAAAACCTTCTAGCTGGACTCATCATCTCTTTTGTTTCTCTAATCCATGGTGCTCAGACTTTGGCATGCATGCGAATCATCTGGGTACTTGGTAAAACCCAGGTTACTGGGGCACCACCCTGAGGGCTTCCCATTCATTAAGCTGAGGCAGAGGCCGAAGTCTGCATTTCCAGCGAGTCCCTATCTGATGCTGGTGCTAACCTGCTGGAGGACACTGAGCACCACTACTGCTCTAATCAGACACCTCAAAGATACCTAGAAGACAAAGGCCTGGACAGTCCTCAAAACCCTGACTTCTAAGAGGCTCCTTGTGAAGATTAAGCACCTTGTGAAATAAAAGAAGAGAAAGGATCATGCTCCTTGTTTTCCCTTAAAATGAGTAGAAATGAGGGGAGAGCTATAGTGGCCCTTTATTCAGTGTGGTTCCCTGGTCACAGTCTCAACACCACCTGGAAAATTACTAGGAAAGCAGCTTCTCACCCCTGCCCTGAAACACCTCAGGTAGTAGTTCTGGAGATACAGTGTAATGTGTGGGAGCCTCTGCATTGAATCCATTCTTCACATGGTTGTCAGAGTGATCTTTTCTCAATTGGGTAATTATAGATTCATCCACAGTAATAAGAAATAACATAGGAAGGGTCCTTTTTCCTTATGTACTTTGTACTGTCCCCCAGTGACAACATTTTGGAAAACTCTAGTATCGCCAGGTTATTAATATTGATACTATGTGCCTATTACATTCATAGGGTGGTGTGTGTGTGTGTGAAATTCTTATTCTGTACAGTTTTGTCACCTGTGTAGGTTCATGTGCCCAGCACTAGAGTCAAGAGTCAAGTACCCACACTTCAAGGTCCTTTGGCTTTTTGATCCCACGCATCTCCCTCCTGCAGGTCCCCACCTTATTTCTCATCCTAACCACTGACAACCACTGAACTGTTTGTCATTTCTAAAGCTTTTTTATTTCAAAAATGCTACATAAATGAAGTCAGGTGTGACAGCACACGCTGGTAGTCCTACCACACTGGGAGGCTGGGGCAGAGGGATCAAAAGTTTAATTTAAACTCAGTGTGGACAACTTAGAATTTGGTAAGATCCTGTCTCAAAATAAAAAAATTTTGAAAAGGCTGGGGATGTAGGTCAGTGCAATGACCCTGGGTTCAATCCCCAGTTCCTAAAAAGGAAATTTAAATGTTATATAAATGAAATCATGTATTGTACAATCTTTTAGTATTATCTTTTTTACTCAGCGTAATACCCTGGAGATTCATCCAACCAGTTTATTTGGTTTATTTGCCACCTGTAGATCCTCCTCAGTGAAACGACTGTTTCTGTCTTTTCCTTATTCCTCTCCCCTCCAACTTTTTTATTTTTAACATGCCAGGAAAGCTCTCAACCAGTGAGTTATAGCCCTCTTGTCCATTTCTAATCACTTTATTTTGTTATTTTTACTGTTGAGCTTTGAAATTTCTTTAGATATTGTTGATACTAATCCTGTGTTAGATATGTGCTTTGGAAACACTATTTCCTTATCTGTAGCTTGTAAACAGTTTTCATTCTGAAGAGGCCCACTTTGTCAAAATTTTCTTGCATAGAAGAATTGCCTATGATGATTTCTTAAAGATAATATTGTCATAAAGTACACATAACTGCAATCTTTTACAACAACTTTCTAGAGCTACCTTTTAAAATGCACTTCAAGTTATGTTGCCTTCTTATATAAAATCCTGCAGTAGTTTTGGGGTCTTTCTGTGGATTAAGACCTTGTGCTGTGGATGCTATCCTGCTCCTCTCTGACATCTGCATAGTCAGAACTACTTTTAGCTTCATGAGAATTCTGCTATTCTTCACTCCTCTTGAGTTATCTTCCCTTCATTTCTCCCTTTACAAGCCTTCTAAGTCTTTGCTGCCTTCGTAGTTCTACCGTCCCCCTTCTTCACATTGTATACCACCAGCATCTCTGTTCTTGTGCCCATTTTCTGCTGCACGTGCCCATTTTTCTGTTCTCCCTTCTGCCCCACTCCTTGTTTCTTTATTTTGGTCCTTCTCTTGCCCATGGACATGCTTCCCACATGCAAAGCCCAGGCCTGCATGACTAAACCCTGAGATCTGCAGCTCTCCCCATGCAGCAACTGCCAACAAAGAAAAGAAAATCCAGCCAGAAAGTTCTGTCCAAGACTAACATCATTCACACTATCCTAAATCAGCTTTCAAAGCATTCTGCAATTTCATAGTGGCCTTTATTGTTAAGCCCTTGCGTGCCATGTTATTTTGGCAATGTTTTATAATTAGCTTGTCAATTTTTTATCTAAACCCTTAATGAGAAATATTTATCCTGTCTTAGAGATGAGGGAACAAAGCCCAGAAAAATCAGAAAACCACATCTGACATTATACAGTGAATTTTACCCCTCTCCACAAAGTGCCTTTGTCTTTTTGCTTTGACCCTAACATGTAGCTGCTCACAGTGCTGGCAAAGTTCTCGAAACCCAAGGCAACACCCAGAGAGCCACATCCAATGCAGCTATCTCTTTTGGACCATTAACAAAAATCAAATGATTATCATTTAAAATGTCTGTTGGATTTATGAAGTGAACAAGCAAATTTCACTTTTTAAGAAGAATTTGCAGAGCCTCTTTCTGAGTTCTGTTTATTGCTAGTTTGCTGTATACTTTCTTATTTAGGTAGCAGACTCTAAAAATTAGTGTAATCTTCAAAATAGTTGCTCAGGTTACCAGGTACAGGCTTGCAGAATTGGTCAAACAATATAATTTCCCTTTCCTTGTATGTATTGTAAACTTTTGGTTCTTATTTACTCTCAGTTTCTTACACCAATAAGAGAAATTTCCACACCCTCTAGAATATTGTAAGTAAAGAAAAATATTCAAAAGCAGCACTACTTATTTCCCTTTATTTTACACAATTTAATCAGAATCTCTTCTCTATTAGTTAAGAGATAGCCATTGTTATCCCCAAAGGAAAGTAGAGCCTAGTCAAATGGAATAGTGGATAATAAGGAGAAATCATGAGGAAGACCGGACTGAATTCCCTTCCCCATTTAACCTCCTCTTCTAGTTCTAACGTACTGTACTGTGACAGCACATAGTCTTCTTTGACATGGGTGTGATTGGGACAAATGTAGGATTAAGGCACCTTCCTGAATATAGACTCAACTGCTATTAGGTCACCTTGCTTGTCCAGAGGGAGAAAGATAGGGAACAAGTCAGTCTCAAAGCATCAGATGAAGCTCTGAACCAGGTTCACTGGCAGCTCAAACTCCAATCTGCCTGCCAGGGCAGGTTTTACCCCATATGTATCCATCCAAGTGGGGCCTGCTCATCACTGGTGTATCTGCCTCAGGGCTGTTGCATCAAAAGCAGAAATCTATGTCCCGTAGATTCACTGTCTCTTGAAACCCCACGCAGAAATGAATGATGGGCTCACTGGTTTGATCTTGTTTGTGCAGATAACATTTAATTAATACTGGATCTCAAAACATTTTGTGATCTGATTTTATTGACCATTATAAAACTGTTCTTCATTTATTTATTCAACATACACTTACTGAGGACTCTTTCTGTGCCAGGCATTGTACTTGACCCTTAGGATTAAATGATAAACTACTTAGCAGGGTCCCTGATCTCTTGAAGTTCACAGTCTAGAAAGAGAAGAGCCTAAAATTAAACAATCTCACAAATGTAAGCGAATTTCCTTTAAACAGCCTGTGTGTGCAGCACTGATTTGTGAAATCACTGTCTACACCTGAAATGCACTCTGGGAAGGGTGTATTTCCTCAGCTAGGTGACAGCCAGTTCAGCTAACAGAACATCTGTGCACCCCAGAGCCCAGGCCTTCAGCAGACATGTGCTTCGCAGTAGACGAGCACCATGTTGTTCTCTGCAGTAGTCTCTCTTTGTTTGGGTGTTCCTGGGAAATAATTTGACTCAAAATGCCTGACAAAAGGTATGATGATACTGATTGACAAAGAAACAAAGAAATGGTAACTTGAATATTCAGAATTTAGATGTTGTTGTTGTTAGAACCATCCATGCAGAGTAGTTGTCAGGAGGCAAATGAACATGAAGGACCCTCTCTGACATGATCAGGGTGTTAGAAAAATCATTGAGGCCGCTGGGGGCTGACTAGTGACCATGTCTATTAGCTGGAAGAGACCTAGTGGAATGTGGCCTGGCTTCAGTCAGTTATCAGCCTTTTATGCAAGAATTAGTTGAGGGCTTTTGGAATTTAGGAATTAGCTTCCCTTAGACTAGTGGCACTCAAGCTTCTAACCAGCCTTCTTGCCCTTTCTCCTCAACTTGGAGCAAGGCTGCCTTTCCATTCCAGTGGTTCTCACTCTGCCTTTTCTAGATCCCTCTGTGCTTCTTTTCACCCAGAGGAACCTCTACTAAAAACTTTTCCTGTTTAGTTCAGTCCTGGCATCTGTTTCTTCCAAGATTAGATGAGATCAGGCATGTTCAGGGTGATATGGCCATAGACTGGCATCTGTTTCTTTAGGGATCCAGACTATTATAATACCATCTCAGTCAAGTTTCAACTGTAGCTACCAAGCACTTAATCAGTATGATGATTTCTGGGAATGCTGTCTCCACACTAAACACTCTAATGACAGTTTGTGGTAAATGTTATCAAGAAAGAGCAGTGTACTCATGGAGCACATAAAACTTTGAGACATTAAGGAATGCCTCTTTGAGGAAGTAACATTTAAACTGAAACCTAAAGGATGGTAAAGAACTCATTCATTACGTAAGTATTGATGGAGCACCTCCTATGTGTCAGACACCATCACATGTGTTGAAGGTATAAAGATAAATAAAATGAACCCCTGCTGGGTATGGTGGTGATGCACACCTATAATTCTGCTTACTCCAAAAGAGAATCATGAATTCATGGCCCAAATGGGCAACTTAGTGAGACTATGTCTCAAATTAAAATCAAAGGGCTGAAAATGTATTTCAGTGGTAGAGAACTTGCTGAACATGCACAAGGCCTTGAGTTCAATGCCCAGTACAAAAGAAGAGGAGGCAGAAGAGGAGGAAGAGGAGGGAGAGAAGGAGGAAAAGCAGGAGGAGGAGGAGAAAGAATAATAAGTGAAGGAGGGAGGAGAGGAGGAGAAGGGAAGAGAGAAAAAGGAAGAAGAAAAGAGAGAAGAAGTTGAGTCATGAAGATTTCTGAGAGCACAAAGCCCCAGGGTATGGTATAACTGAGAAGTTTGGGGAAAGCAATGGTGGGCTGGAGTTGAGAAAAAGAGTGGCAAGATGAAATTAGACAAGTACTGGGTGGGGGGCCGGGGGTACTATCCTATAAATCTTTACAGACCTTCCTAAGTTCTTTTTCTCTTACCCTGAATGAGATAGCCCCTGAAGAGTTTCTAGTGGAAGGGCCACATGAATTGACATTAATATTTTTAAAAGATCATGCGAATTGCTGTGATAGAAATAGATTATAGGGAAGTTATGGTAGGCAGGAATGCAAGGATATCCTTCAATATTCCCATCCTTTCATTATTCAGTCAAACACTAATCTAGAGTCTTACTTACTTTTCTCTTGTTGTTGATACAGAATACTGGACACCTAAAATTAGGGAAGGAAAGGTTTATTTCTTACAGTTCTTGGGGGTTTCAGTTCATACTCAGCTGGCTGCAAGGCAGGGTAGCATGGGTGGGGGCAGCCATTTATGGCTGCCACAAACAATGAAGCACTAATCCAGCAAAAGAGAGAGAGATGTGCCTTCTTCCCGCCCTTACACTGTATGCTGGCTCCACCCCTGGGCAGGTGCAGCACTCACATCACCAATCCCAGCACCAGACAACAAACGAGTCATGAACACCAGACTCAGCCACGTCCATGATTACATGAGGCTTGAGGAGGGACCATCTGAACACAACTATAACATCTAAGTACTGCTATAAAGGGACTTTGAAGGTGGAATTAAAGTTACCAATCAGTAGTCCTTAAATAAGTAGATTGGCCTAGATTGTTTGTGTGGGGCCACACTAATCACTTACTGGTAGAGAAGAAGAAAGAAAAAGGGACAGCACAAGAGCACAAAAGGAAGGCAGAAGAGAAATGAGGCAAAAGGGAAAGCCAGGGAGATTTGAGGCAAAAGCAGGCTTACACTTACAGTTCCTGTCTTTGAATATGGAACAAGGAGGCCATGAGCCAAGGAATACAGATATGTAATCTCTAAAAGTTGTGGACAACCCCTAGAAAATGGCCAACAATGAATGGGAACCTCAATCTTACATTCACATGGAAGTGAATTTTAGAAATGACTTGGATTAGCTTGGATTCATCCCCAGATATTTTAGGAAAGAACCTAGCTCTTTTGGTGCTTTCAATGTTATAAAACCAAGAGGAGAAAGCTAGCCAAGCCTACTGGACTTCTCTAAAGCTATGAGGTGGCAATTAGTTTTGTTTTCAGCTGCTTTGTTTGTGATAATTTTTTATAGCAGTAACAGAAAGCTAAAACAGGAGTAAGGTCATTAATTAAGAAATTATTGCAAGATTCTAGCAAGAGTTGGTGGCATGAACCAGGCAACAGTGTGGAAGTAAAGTGAAGTGGTAAGATTTGTATATATTTTGAAGGTAGAACCTGAAGGTTCTGTTGACATGGTGTAGAATGTGGGGGAGCTGAGGGTGACACCCAGAGTTCTGGTCTGAGCAATTGGAAGGATAGAGCTTTATATTTATCAAGTCAATTGTGAGAAGAACAGTTTGTGAAGAAGAATTTAGAGAGGTAGGTAGGAACCAATTTATACAGAGGTTTTGGAATTGCAATTTTAAAGTGTATCTTAAAACTAAAGGAAAATAACTGAATACTTTTAAGTACTCAAAGGTTAGAATGAGGTTGACATTTTAAAAACAACCCTGAGGAGCCCTCATTGTGATGAAATGGATATAGCAAGGTACACCTACCCAGTGTAAAGAGATGACTGGAGAAATTTCTCGCATATTTAAAGTGATCCCAAGTACAGCCAAGGAGAGTTTCCTAGCTCAAAAGAATGGGATTTCTCAAGTATTAGTGAAGTAATAAAATTACAAACCATTTCAAAGGAAAAAATTCTCGTTGTCCTCCAAGATTAACTTAAACTATTTTAAATGCTTAAATATGTATTAAATGAAGCATCAACAATGTGCATATACAGTTCTTCTACCACCAAGAATTTATACAAAGAAAACATTAGGATATATATCTAAAATTTAAACTATTATGGAAGATGCTCTGAGGACTCTAAATTTTCAAAGCTTGATTTAGTACTAAGGTTAACAAATGCAGTCTGGTTTCCTTTTCATCTATTTCTTTTTGTCTTTCATATCAAAATTTAAACACAAATTCTTGCTCACAAATGTACTGTTACTTACTAGTTCAAAATGATGTTACTTACTAGTTCCAGATAATCAGATATTATTCAAAAATTTGCCAACAGGCAATCTTCAAAGTGGGTGTTTAATGAGGCACAATTTGATTCTGCGAAGTTTACTGTCATAACGATGACATAGCGTTGATGCATTTTAGAAATCTTCATTAATAGGGTGTTTAATAATTTTGTTGAACACTATTCACTAGATATTCACCTCTCCACTTACGATCAATGAATTACAGCAAATTGATACATATAAAGGTACAACTTGTGTGGTACATTTAATTATGACAGCAGTTTCTTTCAAATATAGCAAACCTATTTACAAAGAAGGCAAAGAGAATGAAATAAAACTAAAAGGATTTGAAAGAAAGAAACAAAAGTTAACCTTGCAAGTGGTATAATTTTGTGCATGAAAACTCTAAAAGAAACTTTTGGTAACTTAGTAGGATAAGCAAGACAGTTCAGAAAATTTGCTGGAAGTTAAATCAAATGAATGTTGGTATAATTTCATATACCAGCAATAGTTGAAAAATAAATTTAAAGGGATACTATTTAAGCTAGTACAAAAATTGCCTACAAGACACAAGATAGGCAAGACCTTTCTGGAGAAACATATAAAACTTTTGTGACCAGTATTGAATGAGGTGTTCTTACATGGAAAGATAGACCATGTTCATTGATTAGAAAATGCAATATTTTGGAAAGGTCAGCTCTCTGTAATTTGATTCAGTGAAGTACTTGTCACACCTTAAGGATTACTTTTGAAAATTGACAAGCTAATTATAAATTTTACATATTCAAAAACTGAAAATAACCAAGACATTTCTAAGGAAATCAGAACCAGATAAGGATGATATCCCAAATAAGCATGCTTTATAAGGCATTATCAAGCTGAAGTACTTACAACTATAGTGTGTTGATGCAGACATATTGAAAAAAGGCCAACACAAACTAGAAACAGTTGAGACAAATCCATAAATATATGGACTATTGAATAAGATGGGGTAACATAATGGAGTAAATTATTTTCAGAAATTGTTTTTCTCTTTAGAAAAAAGTAAAGTTGAATGTTATTCTCTCCTATAAATAAACCATTCTTAGAATTTAGTTATGCCTATAGACAAAAATAAAGTCAGATGTTATTCTCACCCTATGAATAAAAAATAATCACAGCTGGATTAAAAACCTAAATAAATTATTAAATTTCAGCAATATAATCAAAGAGGATATTTTTATGATGTAGGAATAGAAAAGAATGTTGGAACTATGGCACAAGTAATGATATTAACTGTCAAAGGCTAATAATGTCATTACACTAAAGAACTTCTGAACCAGGTTCAGCGACACACTTCTCTACTCCAGTTACTCAAGGTTGAGGCATTAAGGTCCCTTGAGTCCAGGAGTTCAAAACCAGCCTGGGCAATACAGTGAGACTGTGTCTACAACAAAACAAAACAAACTTCTATGCTGCAAGAGACATTGAAAAGAGAGACAAATGATAATTCAGAAACTGGGAGAGGACAATAATAAGATGGGAGAAATGCAGGACCTAGATAAAAGGGAAGGTAAGGACATGGATGGAGGGCAGGGGTGTGATGATAAGTAGATGAGACAAAGAAAAATATGTGAGCATTGCCTTGGACAATTGAGCTTGCTGGTGCCAAGAAGCTGAGGCTTCTGAGCAACAGGCTGTACTTCATGTGTAATTTATGAGTTTGTCCTACAGCCACCGCTGAGAGTTTAGGAAGGTCAGTTACAAGGCAGAAGATTTGAAGAGAGGAAAGGAAATATGAATACTTATGGAAGGAAGAATGAATTTACTTCTGTACAAGTCAAGGGCAACTTTGAACTTGATGATCAAGAGCACGTAGGTGTCATTTTTCACAATGGCAGTGCTCAGTTTTTGAATATACATTCAGGAGATGCCAATGGTTGGGTGTATCCAGGGTTGAGTTTTTCCCAATAGTCATGAGAGAATTAAACTTACCTAATTCTGATAAACTTCAAATTGTTTCACAAATACTGACATTTAATTCTCCTGGCAACTTTGATATGGCACTAATTATTATCCTCGTGCTACAGATGAGACAACACAACTTTAATTCTGTCAAAGAGAATAGTGATCATCAAGGAAGAGATATTGCAATGAATTATGGAGTTAGCACTAAATAGGAAACTAGCAAAGGGGGAAGGGGACTCAGAAATTGACAGGGTCTATAAATTGGGCATATCAATGAAATTAAAACATGAGTTCAGTGAAAATTCTTAAGCAAGCAACCAAAAACATATGGGCTGTGACAAAAAAAGAATGTCAGTACTAGTGGTTACAGACAGTGACTGCTTCTGGGGATGACAAGGCACAGGGCAATACCAAATGAATGTCTGAGATGAAAGAAAGGAGGCCACTGTGAGGTCACCAAAACAAGAGCCTGAGTGGGTAAATAAGACATCTATGTGGACCTAGATTTCAGCTAGGAAAAAGGTACACTTACCCTATGTGTTGGGATAGAGAAGACTATAAACCAGGTGCTATGTCTCAGGCAGTGAGGTGCTATGCTCAGAAGGTTCCAAGGTGAACGCAGTCAGAAGGAAGAAATTGCTGTAGTCAGAGTACAGCCTCAAAGATAGACATTTTAAACAGGGAAAGAAGACAATCTTGACACAGCTGTGAAACCCTGAGGAAGAACACAACAGGAAATAGACCCTTCTTGAAAAGGTTTCAGAGGAAACAGTATCACCTGGGGATTATTTCTGTGAAGTCAAGCGATGGAGAAATATCTAGAAAATAAGCTGAAAGTATAGAGAAGAATAACGATTATGGGGAAGACATTGTAGAGGTTGCAGGAATTGAGTATGAGAGAAGGCAGACTGTTAATGATTAGGTTGACAGGTAGGATGGAGAGGGCTGTGTGGAGAAGACAGGACCTGGTCCATGCCCAGAGACAGCTGCTTCATAGTGTTTCTGTCAGAAGGCATAGCGCAGGAGGAAAATGCCCAGATTTAGAATTTGGCTGTGTCCTTGAAATAAGCCAAGTGACTATGGTGGGAGCCTTCACTAGTAGTGGCAGCTACAAGACAATACACAAGCACGAGACGTAGTTTTTCTTGGGTGAGAAAGTGAGGTCTCAGAGTAGCCTCCTGTATCCTTGCCATGAGTGAATTCATGTCATGTGTACTTTGAATGTACCAGCTGATAAATTTTCCTTCTTCCTCAAGCCAAGAAGAAATTTAACTTGGAAACAATCTCATTTAAATAGAGGAAGCTATTTAATCTTGAATATGAATGCTTTAGTTATAAGTAAGCTAATTACTTACTCTGGGTTAGTAGATTAAGGCTGATTTGCTAGCGATCATTTGCATGTTGGGTTATGCTTTGGGGGATTACAATAGATTCAATAATAATTCTAGAGCATAATACAGTATACATACAAAAGGATTCTGCTGCACTTTAAAAAGCATGATACCATGGAATGGTTATGGAAATGATTGGACAAGTGTGGTTTTATTGTATATATCAGTAATGTTCTTAGTTGTACGCCGTGAGGCAAACTAGCTGATTCAAGCAGAAAGGACATGTATGAGAGGAAGGTGGATAGCTGAGGGGCCCTCTGGACAGAGGCAGAGCCACTAGGTGATGACAAAGCCCTGCAGCTGCCAGGAGGGGCACTGTTTCCTTTTTCACACAAAGGCCCTCCACAGAGCAGCAGTGATTTTGGATGGACACCTTGTAGAGAATGATAGAATCTCTGAAATGCTCCCACTATCCCAGAGAGCTGGTCTAGGAAACCATATGGGCTCTGTCTAGGCCCTTGGCATTCCTGCTGCTGCTGCTGTGAGAGAAAGCAGTCTCCAAGTCTCCGTGGCTATAGGGTGAGGTGTATCAGCACTAGCTGCAAAAATTGCTGGAGACAAAAGTTCCCAGCACATTCAACTTTAATAGTGAGCAATGTCTGAAGCCATGTCCGAACATGAGAAGGGGTTCAGATGCTGGCCAGCTAGGATGATGGGCACAACACTTACTTGTTTTTGTCATTTCTCATCCTTGTGAGTTTTTTGTTTGTTTGTTTTGATTTGCATTTTTAACTTTTATTTTGTCTTTACCGTGGTATTCTAAAATACAGGCAAATGAGTAGTGCGTAAGTGCAAAAGAAAGCTACAGGAAATCAGCCCCCAGTTGAAAATAGTGTCAGCCTGCGGATAGGCGAGGACGTTCACTGAAAGGAGAAATTGTTCTCGCTGTAATTCTACTGTCCTCCAGGCTACTGAGATTCACCCCATTCACTGGGATCACTGTGTGAATGAGCTATTGTGAAAATTCAGGTGTTGTTTTTCAGTGAAGTTACTATATATGATAAAGTTTAACTCAGTTTCTCACTAGATTTGACCATGCAATATTATTGCTGTTTTTATTATCTATGTCTATGATGGATAATGACTGCATATTGCAGTTTCCATACCTGTGATTTTTCTCTGTTCATGTTGCTTGTTTTCACATTTTGTGCTCTTTTGCCTTCTTCCTCCCACACCCTGAAGTATGCATTGCACCTGTTACTATAGCAACATGTATCTCAACCATCAGCCACATATCCTTGATCCTGACTCAATTAAAATCAATTCAATAAATATTTATTTGCCTACTATGTGCAACACATCACATATCTTATTAAAATTTAGCGATGAACCTTTTCTTGTCTCCCATTTCACAGCTCATAATACATCAAGCTGTATCAGACAGATAAAAAAACAAGTTAGATGAAGAGAATATAAGCAAGAGGCACACAAAACAAATGAATCAAAGTTGTCCATGAAACAGCAATGAAATGTTTTTCTCACAGCTTCTTTGATATTCCTGTTACTTGATAATGTCTGAAAGCACTCTTACTTATTATGTACACAATTCAACACCAAAATCTAAGTGCATCTGGAATTCCCCTTATAGAAGATTAAAAACTGTGATGGGTAAATAAAAGCACATTTCATATGAAAGATGTCTATTTTATTTTTAATTCTCTTTTCCAATGTATCAAATATATCTCATGAAATAGAAAACAATTTTTGAGAAATATGCATTTGAGATTAAGAGAAACAGTTCTGAAGCACTTAAAATATATAAGAATTTAATTAAGGTGTAATTGTTTAAATATGTTAGGTGCAATTAGAATGCACTTGTTGGTAATATTATACTTTTTATGTTTAACCAGGGACATAGTATCTGTTGCCTTGGAAGACAATTGTTTAGAGCTTGTCAAAACCCAGGGCAATTAAGCTAAATGGTTCCTATGAACCCATGTTAAAATCTCATTAGGAATCTAATAAGAACACAGTTATAGCTTTTAATCTAAGCATGGATCTGTAGACATGGAGTAGCTATTGTTAGTAAATGTAGTGTGAATTGAAGATATTTCTGCAAGAGATGATTTCTGTGATAATGATAGTTTTGACTAACAAATACTGAAGAGTCAGCTGTTTTAAAAACAAATGATATGACACACACGGACAGTTTAAAATCGTGCTCTGGCATTTGAATTTGGAGATGTTCAAGCAGAGTATATTTAGCTCTGCTCTGATTTACATATTTTTTATCTGTCTGATCTTTCTTTTCCTGTAGCCCCTTCCACCACCATCATTCCTTTCCAGCCACCTACTTGATTGCATCACCTCTCTGAGCAAATGACCTTGTTGCCTGAATTCTGTGACAACAGGGGCTTTCACATAGCTCTCTTCCCAAAGTCTCATCTTCATGAATAGATGTCTAATGATTGGTTTAATGTCTTCCTGTTGCTCCCACTATTATAACAGAAAGCTCTCTGAGTCACTGATGTCACCATTATCCAGCATACAGTCTACAAGGGGTTCAGTGGGTATTTATTATATAAATGAATGCGCATACTTTCTCTTTTCAATTATATATATTATATTATAAATTGAAAATATGCTATATATATATTGGTTTTTGTTTTTGAAGCAAAGGTTTTATTTTTAATGTGACACACTATCATGGTAAAAAAGCACTGATTTTTATTAAAGGACGGGTAAAGTTCCCCTCCCAGATACATTTCATGGCTCCCTTCCTCATCTTCTCTTCCATAGAAGCTACCCTTCCCTCTGGCTCAAATTCCACCCTCTTGCCGTGATCCCCTTTGGGAAGCACTTCTGTGAGGACGGTCAGGAGGCGGGGTTGGCAGAGCAGTTGCTTAGAGTGGCCAAAAAAGTTGGACTCAGCAACAGCTGAGGGTGAGAGCAGCAGCACAGTCACTGGTCAGTGCCAGAGGAGCCAAATCAATGACCAGATCCAAAGCGTGTGTGCAGGCTGAAGAGAGGCCAGGCAAAAGGTTAGAGAACTGCAGAAGGCAGTAAAAGGTGTAAATATAAGGATGACCCAGTAACAGAGTCCAGGCGGATACCCTGAAGGCATATGCATTTCTTTACTTAGGAGGATCTGGCTATAGGGCACTCCAGTGGGTCAGTGAGGACAGGGTTGGCAACATGGCACTCTTCTGAACTTCAGCTCTGTTCATTGTCATCTCTCTAGTGAATCATCTGTGTTCATTTCCTCCAATTCTCTCTCTCTCTGTCTCTCTCTCTCAGACTATAAATAGTTGCTATCTCTTCTGCCTAAAAACAAAAGACACACGACATGACCTCTCTCATCTCTGTCTCTTCCTCCAATTACTCTATGCAGTGTCCCTTCTGCCAATTCTAGGCACATTTCTCAAATAATATAAGCTCACCATTTCTGTTCCTCACCTCCCAACTGAGTTGATCCTATCTTCTATCCCTCCACTTTGTTGAGTGCTATTTTTGCCAAAATTTCAAATGACCTTCCCTTCTTATTGCAATTATTATCTGTGAATTACATGCTTTAGTGTCCACTGGAATTTACTCTTTGGGACTCTGATGCTCTAGCCCATTTTTCCCTTGTCTTAGTCACTTTCTTGTCACTGGGACAACACACCCAACATTCAAATCTTAAAGGAAGGAAGGTTTATTTTGACTCTATGTTTCAGAGATCTCAGTCCAGGCATAGTCAGCTGGCTTCAAAGGAGAAATGGCATAGTGAAAGAACCTGCTGGAGGAAAACTGCTCATATCACGGTAGAAGGGACATGTAGGGAGAATGGAGGAGCATGTTGGGAGGGCTACACCCGCAGTGAACTACCTCTTCCAACAAGAGAACACCTAAAAACACCAATGAATATACTGCCCACATAACCCACCTCTGAACACATGAGGCTTTGGGGGGACATTCCAGATCTAAACCATAACATTCTTCTTTTGCCATTTCTGACATCCCCCTCTACTGATTCTGTTCTCTCTGTACCATATCCTTTCCTTTTCTCAGTGGGACTGTATTCTTCCACTCAGTTTGAAAACCATGCAGTATGTTGGCTACTTTACTTTCATTCATTCATCTTTCTTTATTTATTCAGACATTCTTTATTGTGTAGATTTTCACTGACTCTGTGCTGCAGGCATTGTGGATACATAACTTCTGGCTATTACAACTAACTTAGAAGATGGTATGTTGTTGTCTCACAGATGATGAAACTGAGGCTAGGAATTTGCCTACTATTGCAGGTCTTAAGAATACAGAAGAGACTGACCAGAGATCTAAATTCACAGTTCTTTCCATTTCCTTAAGATACCTTTTAAAAGCATTTTATCTTTAATTAACCATCTTATGCCAGGAACTTTCCCACCCTTTATCTCATTATACCAGTTGGATCACTAGCCTATGTCCTCATGTTACTTTTGAGACAGAAGGAAAAGATTTACAGGCAATGAAAGCCTGAAATTCCATACCTTGTTATCAGCACCATCAAATGTGCCTCCACATGATCCAAACAAGGGTAGTAATAAATTGTGTAGCTGGAGATTCACTGATCTGTTCACATCTTCAAACTTACAATATAATGGTAAGGGTGGAGTATAGTTTTCATCTAAGAAAAGGGTGAAGGAAGGAAAGAGTGCAATTAAATAAGACCTAATAAAGAAATCTGACCCATATTGAGGGATCAAGGAAACTTCCCTCAAGAAGCAATATGTGATTTGAGGTTTAAGTGAAGTATAGTAACTAGCCCCATACATAGAGAAGGGAGAGCCTTTGCAGGTGAGGAAACAGAGTGTGCAAAAGCTCTGGGGGAGAAGCAGGGTTATTATTTTCAAAATCTAGAAGTTCAGGACACAGACTAACCAAAGAAGTCAACAAATATAAGTGGGGTCAGACCATGAAGGACATACATCATTCATTTTATTTTAAGAATCATGGTCCAAACTAGCCGGGAGTGGTGGTGGACACCTTTAATCCCAGCACTTGAGAGGCTGAGGCAGGAGGATCGTTGTGAGCTCAAGACCAGCTTGGGCTGCAAAGTGAATTCAAGGCCAGCCTTAACTACATAGTGAGACCCTGTCTCAAAAAATAGGGCCAGCCTTGCAGGCATGAGGTTGTGAGTTAGATCTCTGGTACCGGAAAAAAAAAAAAAAAAAAAAAAAGAATCATGGTCCAGGGGAACAGTACTCCAATCATAAAATTTGTGTTTTTAAAAATTCACTCTGGCTGCAATGTGGAGAAACTGCCAGGGGGCCTATGCAGATGCATGGAAGATAGGACGCTATTACTGAAGTCTGAGGAGGAGACAGTGATGGTTTGGACTAGGAGGCTGCTCACAGGGAATACAAAAGGGGTTGATTTGATACATATTAAGGAGGTAGAATCTGCACTTGCTGAGAGATTAAGTGTATGCAAGAAGTAATGGAGTCTAAGGCATTAAATTAAACCCTGGAAGTTGGTGTTGCCTAATGGGATAAATGGTGGGGCCATGGGATAAGCAGAAGTCAGAGAAATCCTGGTTTGAGGGATGTATGGGATAAAACTGATGTGTTTGTGTCACAACAAGACAATCACTGTACATACCAATCTGGAACTCCAAGGGGAGGTGTGGGCTGAAGAGACAAACTTAGGAGCCATCATCCCTGGTGTGGTAATTAAGCCGTGGGCTGTGGATGAGATCAAGTAGAGAAGGAAAATAGAGAGCAGAACAGAGCCTAGGACTGAACTTCCCAGGAAACCTTCATCTAAGAGACTCCCGACCCAGTCATTTAAAAGGAACACACTTTCTGAAGAAACTTATGTTGTTTTTAAAATTCCTCTTAACTGGATTTTAACAACTTAACCTCAATAAGAAACTTTTAAAAATTCTCACCTAGCTGACTCCAAATGAACCTGTAATGTTTTTTTGTTTGTTTGCTTGCTTGCTTTTTTGTACTGGGGATCGAACTCACAACCTTGTGATTGTCAGGTAGGCACTGTGCTGGCAGAGAACCTGTAATGTTTTATTTATTAAAAAGTAATGCAAAATATTGGTACTTGTTAAGTCTGGTGGTGAACATATGGGTGCTTGTTATAGGTCCATGTACTTCTTGCATGAATGACATGTTTCATTACTAAAGAACAAGAGCAACAACAAACAGTTTCAGTCAATAAAACTTAAATCAACAAAAGCTCAGGACAAAAATTAAATACCAGCAGTTAAGAGAAGAATAATGGATTAGATACAGTGCCAAAGGGCCTTGTGGCCCAAACAGGAAACATTTCACGTACAGTGTAAAAAGAAGTGTAAGAAGTGTAAGAAGAAGTTTCATGAAAGATGCTGCTGACAACTGTGTAGGATACGAATTTCCAATATTATTCCTTTTATTTTAAAAAAGCAAAACAGAAAAAAGGTAGAAGTAATACAGAATTTAAAAAAAACAGTAAGAAATCAATGCTAGTCAATATATTACATATTGTTATCTTGGAAGTAGTTGTAAAACCATAACAAATAAAACCTTGACTCTTTATATTTCTGGTAACAAGAAGCAATAAGTTGAGCACAATGATTTGCTTTACCTGTACAGAAAGGTGGTTAGGCTGGCTTAATGAGTGGAAGCTACTTTTGTGAGCCATTTCCACAGGAATATTACTTAAAATGTGGAAGCAAATGTTATCTAAACCAAACTTAGCCCCTGTGTGGGTTGAATGGTGTCCTTCAACAAGCTGTGCTCACCAGGGACCTCAGGATGTAATCATACTTAGAAGAAAAAATTTTGCAGATGTAATTAAGGAACGATCTCTGGGTAAACCCATCCTGGACTGGGCTTATCCTAAATCAAAATACTGGTGTCCTTATACAGGGCAGAAAATGGGAAGGCACAGAGACAAAGAGGGAAAGGTCATATGAAGATGAAAGCAGAGACTGAGATGTCCACACCCACAAGCCAAAGCTGTGTCCAAGATTGCCAGCAATCCCTGGAAGCTAAAGAGAGAGGTATGGAATGGGTTCCATTCCTCCAAAAGAAACTAACTCTTATGGCATCTTGATTTAGGTTTCTAGCCTGAACTGTAAAAGAACAAATTCTGTTTTACTGAGCCACAGAGTAGCACTTTGAGGCAGCACCCTTAGCAAACCAATCCACAGAGGTTCTTGAGAAGTTGGCAACATTTCTTCAAGAGTGACTAGAATCCTTGAATGTGGGGCTATACAGAGCACCAGGCTAAGGGGGTGGCCTGGAAGGATGGTGTGGAGAGGAATGTGCATCTCGAAGGCTAGTCGCGGTATTAGAGTTTGGTTCTTACGTGTCCCCCAGGACCTACGTGTTAAAAGCTAGATCTCCAGAGTAACGTTCTTAGTAGGCAGTGGAACTTTTGAGACTTGAGGCTTTATGGAAGAGTCTTAGGTCACTGAGTTCTTGCCCTTGAAGGGGACTGTGGGATCCAGCCCTCTCCTTGTGATCCCTATCATTGTCATCTAGTGCCTCTAACCAGAGGTCCAATCATAGACACCTAAGCTCTGAGCTCAAATCTTTTCTCTTCATAACTTGCTTATCTAAGGCATTTGTTGCAGGAGCAGAAAGCTAACACCACCACTCATTTTGGTAGTTTCTGAGTATCAACATTTTGACACTTTAGCCATTAAGAGGCAGGGAAAAGATCAGTATTTGTGACTGTTTGATCAATAGACTATGATAGAAATGACCCTGTGTTTTTTCTAAGACCCTGATTTAATTAACAGATGAGTGGTTCCTAATTCTTGCCTCTTAAATGACACCTCCTAGGTAACTTGAAACTACTCATGGAGTTACAAAAAAGTTCAACCTGTTCCCCAGAGAGGCCCATGAGGTGAAAAACTGAAGCCCTCAGACTGTAGCTGTGTTAGTCAGTTTTCTGTTACTATAACAGAATATCTGAGACAATTTAAAAAGATTGGTTTATTTTGACTCATGGTTGTGCAAGTTTCAATTCATGATCAGTTGACTCCACTGCTTTTGAACCAATGATGAGGCAAAACATCATGGCAGTAACATGTAGCAGAGGAAGCTGCTTGCTTCATAGTGGCTGGGAAAGAGAGAGAGAGAGAGAGATTGAAAGAAGAGGGAGAGAATGAGGAGAGGAAGGAGGAGGAGGAGGAGGAGTAGAAGAAGAAGAAGAAAGAGATGAAGAAGAAAGGGAAGAAGAAAAAGAAAGAGAAGAAGAGGAAGAATAAAGGGAAGAAGAAGAAGAGGAAGAGAAGGAGGAGGAGTAGGGCAGGGAGGGGGAGAAGAAGAAGGAGAGTAAGATTCCACAATTTCCTCCAAGGGAACACTCTCAGTGGCTTAAGATCTTCTAGTAGACCCCATCTCTTAAAGTTTCTACCACCTCCCAATAGTACCACATTGGGTAACAAATCTTTCTACATGTACTTTTGGGGAATGTTCCAGGTTCAAACCATAGCATTCACCATAGCTGAATTTCCTTGGACACCAGTATCTGGTAGGGGGAGCTATCTTAGAAGAGAATCCTCATTATTGAACCAGAGCAGAGGTAAGTTGTACCTGGTGAGCAAATTTACATGCAAAATAAATGATTGTCTTTATTTTAAACATAAGTTTTTGTTTACTTTTATTTTTCCAATCAGATTTTATTGGTGCATTTTAGATACACAAAGTGATCACATACATCACAGAGAATTTGTATATATACATGACATAACTTGTTTCCTTTTTTTCATTCCCCCACCCTCCCTTCAACCCCTCCTCCTCTCCACATTTACAAAATCTTTGTTTCCAGTTTTCCTTCTTTTCTCTCTTTTAAAAAAAATGTTTCCCTTCTTTTCTTCCCCCCTCCTGCCGCTCTTGTTCCCCTCCCAATTTGAACACTTTTTCCCTATTTCACAATACCTGTTATACATTTTGGTTATTTACACTTTCAGTTTCTCACAGCAGAGAAACAATGCATTAAACCATAAGCTTTTCAAACAATCTGTTGTGCATCAATAGATAACCAGAACATCCAAGAAAATCATTCATTAGATTTATTATTACACAGTTTTTCAAGGTATCCTTTTCCCTAGTTCATTCCCTCCATCCTTTTTTTGGTACATGTGAACAATAGCTACACAGAAAAGAGGCTCAAAAGATACTGGAATATAAAGATGATTATTGGCACTAGTAGTGGTTTCTACTCTATCATGACTTTGTTAGTAGCAATCAAGTAGTTTGTCTGTGTTTGACTTTACTCCACGATGCAGAGAGGGGCCACTGATTGGTGATCAAATGGGATACACTAATTCCTTTTTCTAGACTGATTGATTAAGGAGTAGGAAAAAATACCATATAATTTGTACCTTGATTTCTTATCTGGCAGCTAATTTCAATTGCCTGCCAAGGGCCAAGCACTTTTACTTATATATTCTGACCACTGTGACCTTAGTTTAATTTTACCTTTCTGAACCTCACTTTCTTCATCTGTAAAGGATGGGATGATGTGATTGGACTACATTACTTCTCAGATTTCGCTTGGCTCTGATGCTTAGACTGTATTTTTAATAAGAATACCTTCATCCCTCTAGGATTGTTAATTCAATCATTTGTTAATTAACTGAAATTAATTGTGTATCTACAAGCCATGTGCTAAAATTAAAAGGATAAATAAGACATGGTCCCTCATCTGAATGAGCTCATTGTTCTCAGTAAGGTAAGCAATTAACTGAAATACAGTGTCATAAATGATATTAAATATGTACATAACAAATTATAGTTGTGGCTCAAAATGGAGTGTGAATCAGGAAAGGTTTGAAAGAGGGAAATATACTTGATCTACAGATGAACTGAAAGTTTAGAGAACAAATATATAGAAGGCTTAAAGGATATTTTTAGATACTATAGACATCATTAATATCAAGTAGGACTAGGTAATAATAATGTCATGGATAACAACAACAACATTAATAACAAATGTTTGCTGAGTGATATGGTTTGAATATGTCCTCCAAATTACTTGTTTGGAAATATGGCCCCTAATGGAGCTGCACTGAGAACTTGGACCTTTAGGGTGTGACTGAGTCATGAAGGCTTGTGCTCATGAGGGAGTTTACCTATGCATTTTTGGATTTGTGGGTTATTTCAGGAATACCTAGGTTATAAAAACTAGCTCTCTCAGACACTCTCTTTACCACCATGTGATGCTGCCTGCCAATTAGTTACCAGCTGGAAGGTCCTCCCCAGAGGTTGAGCAAATGCTCACAACTCAGGAGCAGCACCACACTCAAATTCCCAGCCTCCAGCACCATGAGCTAAATAAACCTTTGCTCTCCATGAATTTCCTAGTCTGGGGAACACAATATAGCAACAAAACATGGACTAAGCCACTAATTATTTACCACATGTCAAGTACCATTTTATTCTGTTTTCTTATTCTGCGTTTGGCATCTTCATGAAGTAAACCATTGCTATTCCAATTTTATTGATGGAAACCCAGAGAAATAAAACAGCTTGCTCAGGTAGCAGGAGGTAGATGGATACAGGCCTGGATGGGTTGCTCCTGAGCAATAGTACTTACGTTGTAATAAGATATTAGAAAAATCCTTTTAAACTTCTGAGAGTCAATTAAAAATAATTAGGATGTAATGTGATAAATAATATTAAACAGATCATTAAGCCATGGGCTGAGAGAGGAAGGAAGGGGAGAGTAGTCTTGGTGGAGACTTCTAGGTGAGCCTCCATTCATCTGTGAAATGAGACAAAAGAGCCCACATCTTATGGGCCATGCCAGAAGGAGAGGAACAACATTTGACAGAATATAACAATTACTTCACAGTCAGTTCTTGTTTTAGGTGGATATTCAGAAAATCACATTTAAAGAGATAATCCACGTAACAAAGCACTTTGAGAAGAACAAAACACATAGGACTTCACTATTCATGACCAAGTGGCACTGACAAACTAGGAAAATACTATCCGCAAAAAGGTTCATTCAAATTTTCACCTGCATAGCCTCATGTTTCCTATAATACTAATTTTCCCAATGAAATAATCAGTCATTTTGGTTATGATTCTTTTTCAGGCCTAGTCAAATGTCAGATCACTGAGAAATCAACACTGGAACCATTTTAAAGAAATCTTAAATAAGCCCCACAGAGAAACATCCTGGTTAGTGCTGTCTATGGGAAGTAATACTGAAGTATTATTTTGACTTAAAACAGAACTCTATGCTGTTACAGAGAAATCTTACTCTGTAGAATTCTGGTCTAAAAGAATGTCCTCTAGATGGGAGGATCATACAGGCTTAAGACATTATTTTCAGGATTCCTTAAGGTTTAAGTCAGATGTTTGCGCTGTAGGAAACCCCTCTTTCCCTCCTCCTCTAAGTGAGTGATTGGCATGCATTTGGTTGCACACTTCACCCCTGGCTGACCTCTGTCACAGTCCTTGCCACCTGGAAAATCCACTGGGGAATGCAAGCTCCATAAACAATGAGTTCCTTCCTCACATTTGTATCACATCACCTGGCATAAAAAAAATTTAAGACTTGTTCATTAAATGAAGGAGAATCTTCAACTTTTCCCTTTGCAAAGAGGATTATAAAGAAACTGCTTTGTAGAGTTTCTCAGATTCTGCCTTTTCCCCCATGTCTATTAATGCCATCAATAATATCTCTATGGAAGCAGCTATGTAAGACGTTGGAATGAAACAGTGGAAATTCCATCTCTGCAGTTACAAGGCACATTTCAGCACAAGGGCCAGACGCTTAGGTGACCATGCTATGGATGAAGCAAATCTCCAAATTTCTTGTTAGCATCAAGTGAAATGGATGGAGAAGTGGAGTGAGCATGCTTTAAATCAAACGATTCTTGTGTATTTTCTTGTCAGGAGACTTGAAAGAGCTCTCTGTTCTTTTAAACCTAAGAGTGGCGCTGTACACCCACTTCTTTCTTAGAGCCAGTGAATTCTGTCTTTTTCGTTCACTTTGGGGCATAGCTGTGCTTCACCTTTAGTGCAAGAGCATGGGCTCCCAGAATAGTGAAGAGTTAAGGTTCTTGGAGATATGCCATGAAGGTCTGTTCCTGGTCATCACCGTGAACCCAGAACTTGGTTAAACTGATCTGAAGCCACTGGAACCCCAAACCCAACCAGTGTGAAATCAGAGAGGCAGAAAAATCCCCTCCTATCTTCCCTCCTGTTTCTTGCCTATCCCAGCATCATTTCCAAGGCTCATGAACCTGATGCCTTTAACCTTCTGGTCCAGAAGGAGGAAGATGAGGGTAATATTATAGCTGAGAATGACTGGGTGCTCAGCATCCTGAAGTGAGTCCTGAGACCTGTTGATGCTTCTCCCTTTAGATTCTGCTAACTCTAAAACAGGTCATAGGGCCCTGTATGCGGATTAGTGTGTCAGAGTGAAGTCACTTGCCACTGCATGTATTTGTGAGCTGGTAATAATGCAGTAACAGGTAGTCACATTCCTTGTGTCTTTAAATAAAATTTTAATATCCAATTTTTGTATATGTTTCTCAAAACAATAAAAACAGATATTTTACCAGGAAACAGAATTCAGATAATAACTTCCTGCATCTTTAACCAACTATTGACGTTCTAAATATTTCTAATGTACTTCTCTCTTTTTCTTTTCCATGTAAAGTTAAAACAATGCTTGTCTAAAAGCAATGCTTGTCTCCAAGACTACAAGAAAGAAGATATGTCCAGGTAGTTATTCTAATGTTTTATGAAAAATAAACAAATGAACAAAAAAGATGTTCATCCAGTGCTAAATCTGAGCCCAGGCATGGGTTCAACGGTTAAGATTTAGATCACATTTTGGGCTTGGGCTTGGATCGTGCCAATAGGTGAGCCATGGAAGTCCATCCCTTTTCTCTCCTCTGCCCAACTCATTTCCTGCCATTACTTGCATGGAATGCTTTTATAGCAGGAAGGGATGTGGCAGAAGAAGGGGGAAGGGAAGAAAGAAGAGAAAGGATCAGGAAGAGGAAGAAGAAGATACAGCTGCCCAAAGAGGGTCTCTTTCTCCCCACCACTGTTCTAGCCATCCAGGCTTCGGCCCCCTTTGGAGTGAAGGTCAGGCATCCTTGCATGCCACAATCTAAGTGTGGACCAGGATGTCCCTTTCTGAATTTTTAAGTGATGCTATGGACAACTGTGTTGAAATAGGTACCAAAATACAGGAGGCAAAACAGGCTAGTGACTGTGGTTGCTGAACTGGACCGTGGGCACACGCATGGCATCTCCTTTAGATATGTTCAGAAATTCTGGCTTTGAGTGCTTGAAAGAAAGTTAATGGGTTTTGGTATTACTTTATTGGGAAATTTTATAAAAAATTTGTAAATTAAAATTACATTTGTTTTTATTTACCATATCACACCATATTATCCTTCATTAAATTTACAATGATATAAGAGTGAAACTGTATATTAGAATAGACAATAAATATCTGTGTATGTGAGATAAAGTAAAAAAAAAAAACTTTTTTAAATATTAAATTTTTGTAAACTGCCCTGTATCCTGAAAGAGACCACAGATGAGTTTATCCTTTTACCTCGTTTTGCATTGTATTTATTTATTTGTTTGTTTGTTTGTTGGTACTGAGACTCGAACTCAAAACCTTGTACTTGCCAGGCAGGCGCTGTGCCATTGAGTTATATCCCTGGCCCTTCATTTTGCATTTTAGAAATGTGTTGTTTATTCCCATTCACATAACAAGGTGCTGATAAAATACCAATTTTTACAAAACATTTTTGGTATAACCTTGTTCTTAATTTTAAATGTCTTTTTTTAGTGTTTGTTAATTGTATAAAATATTGAATTTCAATGTGACATTTTTATAGATGCCAATATTTCGATCATATTCTTGCCCCCCATTATAATCTCTTACTCCCCCACCTCCTTTTTTCCCTTCCTCTTGTCTAATAACACTGTCCTTTCTATTTTCATGTTACCTTTTTAAAAAGTGGTGCTTGTCTTTCTGAGTCTGCTGTATTTCATTTAAGGAGATTATCTCCGGTTTTATCCATTTTTCTGCAAATGGTTTAATTTCATCCCTCTTTATAGCTGAGTAATACTCCATTGTGTGTATGTGCAGCATTTTCTTTATCTATTCACTTGTTGATGGGCCCCTAGACTGGTTCCCTATCTTTGGTCCTGTGAGTTGAGCCACAGTAAACATGGGTATGCAGGTGTCTCTATATATCCTTGACTATATTTGGATATAAACCAAGAAGTAGCATAACTGGTTATGTGGTAATTCTACTTTTAGTTTTTGAGGACCTCCGTGCTGATGTCCATAGTAGCTGTACTAATTTGTATCCCCACCAGCAATGTAGATGTGCTGCCTTGTTCTGTATCCTCACCAGCATTTTTTTTATATGCTTGGTGGTAGCTGTTCTGATTGCGGTGAAGGACAATCTCAATGTAGTTTTGATTTGCATTTCTCTAGTGGCTAAATATGTTAAACTTTTTCATATACTTATTGACCACTAGTTCTTCTTTTGACAGTTCTCAGTCCCTTTCATTTGCCCATTCTTTGACCGGGCTATTTGATTTATTACTGTTAAGTTTTTGGAGTTGTTTTAATGTTCTAGATATTAATCCTTTATTGGGAAAGTAGCTGGCAAAATTTTTCTTCCATTCTGTATGCTTTATCTCCACTGTCTTGGTTGTTTCTCCTGCTGAACAGAAACTTTTTAATTTGATGTATCTCCATTTGTTGATCCTTTCCTGTGCTGTTGGAATCCTACTCAGGAATCCTTGGTGACTATGGCTTCAAACTTTCCCCCTGCCTTTTCTTCTAGCAGTTTCAAATTTTCAAGTCTTTGATCCACTTTGGATTGATTTTTGTACAGAACAAGAAATAGAGATCTAGTTTCAATTTTTTCCATATAGATATGCAACAACTTTTGTGAAAGAGCCAATTTTTTCTTCAATGTATGATGTTTTGGCTCTGTTGTCAAGAATCAGATTGTTGTAATTGCATGGGTTAATTTCTGTCTTCTATTCTACTTCATTGGTCTATATGTCTGTTTTTGTGTGAGTGCCATGCTGTTTTGTTAATATGGCTTTGTGGTATAATCTGAAACTGGGTATTGTGATACCTCTACCCTTGCTATTTTTTGCTTAGATTTGCTTTGGCTATTCCATGACTGAAATAATTTGGGTTCTCTAAGGGAACAAAATCAATAGAAAATATATATGTATAATTATGCAAGGGGATTTATTACAGAAGCTTACAGGATCAGAAGTGGTAGAGTCCATAATGGCCCCCTGCATGCTGGACAGCCCCAGGATCAAGTAACTGCTCTACCCAAGAAGATGGAAGCTGCAGAATAAGAAAGATCAGGGATAACGGCCTAAAAGCTCTCTATCAAGTTACTGGTGTGAGGTTGAAGAAAGTGGGACCAATGTTCAAAAGCAATAGTGAAAGCTGAGTTCTTCAAAAATAGGAACACTTTCTTCTTTTCCCATTTATCTCATCAAGGTTACAAGCCTGTAGCTGGTACCACCCACATGTGGCATGTGTCTTTCCCCTCAGTGTGCTGGTCTACTTGTCAATTCTCTGCACACACCCAGAACTGAGCTGCTACTGGGTGATTCCCCCCTCCATTCAGATTGACTTATCCCAGGATCTTTTGTGTGTCTACGTGAATTTTGGGATTGTTTCTTCTAGTTCTATGAAAAATGTCACTGGCATTTTAGTGGGGAGTACATTGAATCTCTAGGCCATTTTTGGTAATTTGGCAGTTTGAACCATTTATAAATTCTGCTGATCCATGAACATGGAAGGTCTTTTCATCTTCTAGTGTCCTCCAATTTCTTTCTTCATTGTGCTGTTATTTTTATTGTGTAAGTCTTTCATCTCTCTGGTTAGGTTGACTCTTTGCATTTCATTTTTTGTGAAGATATTGTACATATATAATTGTTTCCTACTTTCTGTTTCAGCAAATTCATTACTGGTATATGGGAAAACTATTGCAACTATGGTGATGCGTGCTTGTAATACCAGCATTCCAAGAAGCTGAGGCTAAACAATTACAAGTTTGAGCCAGGATCAGGCAATTTAGTGACTTAGTGAGATTCTGTCAAAAAAAATTTTAAAGGCTGAGAGTGTCAGTCTGCTTCTCTTCAGAGCTTCCCCCTGCAGGACTTCCTCCAAGATGGCCGCCCAGATGACACCGTGACAGGGAGGCTCCCTGAATATACCATCAAAATACTGGAATATAAACTAATATAATAACAGAGAGAAGGAAAAAAGAGGGAGATGGGTCCTCTGGACCCAAGAAGAATCTAAAACGAGAACTGTAGCCCATGGAAAGAGTAAAAGAATGAAATAAAGGCAGAGACCAGAAGCACCTCTGTCTGGAGCAGAATCCAATCAGCGCTGCGACCCGAGCTGAGAAGTTACGATCCTGGTGCTCTTGATGCGCGGGGGAGCTGCCGGTGGATTTGCTGTGGTGTGGCGCGACGGCAGAGACGATGGTCGACCGTGGAGCGAGGTGGTCACGAGCGGGCGAGTGAGTGAACCCAGCGGCCCCCACACCCCACCCCCAAGGGAGAGCGAGGGACAGCCATCCTGAGTCCGGAACTGCACCTAATTAGGCACGATTCCCGGAAGGCTGTGGTGGAAACAGCGCTGATGCCCTGGGGGTGATAGAGGAGGTTTGGCGGACGGCCCTGTACGGTTTACCAGACAGTGGCCCCACCCTCTCGCGCACCGCAGTAGACATTCACGGAGAAGAAACAGGCTCGGGAGAAGCAGTGGACCAACACGGCCTCACGGGCGAGCCCAGGAAAATGCCAAGACGGAAAGGCAGAGGGTGCTCTCCGGACTCCGATACAAGCAGAACCGATTCTAATGCTGAAATGGTTGGGAGTCCAAAAATTAAACTCTCAGAGGAGTTGACAACAGAAGTGGGGAGACAACTCCACGAAGCTATGAAAGAAATTAAAGCAGCACTGTTAACCCAACT
>RJWM01019832.1:0-38198 GCA_004363535.1 Dasyprocta punctata | reverse complement strand
GGCCCATTCGCGGCCCTGTCCCTGACCTCGGGCCCCCCCCCGACCCCAGAGCCCTGTCGAGGCCCCGCCCATGACCCGGGGCCCACCCGCGGCTCCGCCCCCTGACCCCGGGTCGGTGTGTAGCCCCTTGTCGCCCAGCAGCTTGTAGTCTCCACCACTGGCGCCTGCAGGCCTAGACCCGCGGAGTTCCCGCGTGCTGGGCGGAGCGAGTGACCGCCAGGCGGAGGCGCGGGTTGAAGGGCTGACGGAAGCTGTCAAACGACCCTTCTGCCCCACTCGGCACCGAGCGGACCGGTGGAGCGTTGTAGGCGGTCCGGCTGAGTGCGGGATTGTCCACGCGGGGCCACGAGCCTCGCTCGCTCGGCGCCTGCTCTATCCTCCTAATGTCTCCAGCGTTTGAGTCGATGGTTGCGGAACCAGGATCTGAAAGTAAACATTTATCCAGGGAAGGCAGTTTCTGGTTCCTGTCATTGTTTTTTTTTTGAGGAGGGGTACCCGGAACCGAACTCGGGACCTTACGCCTGCCGCGCCGCTGAACAGCAGCACTCCCGGCCTCCCCATCGTTATTAAGCTCGGGGGTCCGGGCTGCTCCCACCGCACTGTGCCGCAGTTAAGAAGACCCTGGCCTGACTTACCCACCTGCTCTCTCCGTCAGCTTGATCGCTGGAAGGAGAAGCAGACCCCTCTGTTATGCTCTTTTCTGTAAAACGCTGGAACATCATCACCAGAAACTACCCTGAGACTCAGGGTACAGTCATTCACCAGGTCTTTTTTTTTGCGGCACCAGGGATCAAACTCACAATCTCACACCTGCCAGACAGGCACTTAAGCTACTGAGCCAAATTTCCGGCCCTAGTGTTTTGAGGCAGGGTCGCACTATGTAGCTCAGGCCGGTCTTAGGTTCGCGTTGTAGCCCAAGCCGGCCTCGAACTCACAACACTCCTGCAGCTCAGCCTCCTGAGTGCTGGGATTAAAGGCGTGTGCCACCACGCCCGGCTTCACCAGGTCTTTTGAGCAAGGAGCATTGAAAAAAAAATACTTACAAGAAGCTAACCTCAAGCAGTTTAGGAAGTTTCTTTAAGTTTCTGGCCTTTCCCCAACCTGTTTACCCCAGCCTACTTATTTGTCCTCTGCATGTGTTACCTAGAATACCAGGGTTCAATAGACATGTAAGCAAGTGGGATAACATGGGGTAAGTATTATTGCTACATTTTATCATTTTGGCTAAACAGCTAAACTTAACAGAAATAATAAAACTGAGTTGGGATAAAAGCGTTTTTCATCTTTTAGCGTCGTGAAACTGTTAGGCTTTTTTGTTTTAGTCTTTCAATGTGAGTCAATAAGATATTTGCCTTTTAGGAATTACAAACTGTAATTCCTTAAAGAGAAAAGCCAGGTTCCAGATACTGGCTTTAATGCCTATGCTTCTCTTGTTTGCAGAATCTGGAAGGATCGTATCCTCATCAGATTCCATCATAAAGATGTCTCAGTGATCACTTGGGAAGAATGTATACTTACCCCATTGTAGGTAGAGAAGGCGGAATCTTCACAAACCATTCTTTGTTTTGTTTTTGAGACAAGGTCTGGCTACGTAACCCAGGCTGGCCTCAAACTCTTGGGATCCTACTGCCTCAGCCTCCTGAGTGCTAGGGTTAAAAGTGTGCACCACTATGCCTGGCACAAATAATTCTTGAGAAAAGGTAATAATACTCAAGGAAGTAACTTAACAAAGTATGAAATGCTATGTAGGCTACATGGCAGCTTTTTCCTTTCTTCTTTATTCAATATACCTTTAGGTATAGAAACCTTGACATGCTGTGGAGACTCCCTCCAGCCCTCCTGTGGTGCAGAGGATCATACCCAGGGCCTTCAGCACACTAGGCTGTACCACTGAGATACCTCCCCAGCTCTTTGGTATTTTTAAATATCCAGACAGGATTGTGCTAAATTTTACAGGCTGGCCTTGAATTTGAGATCTTCTTGTTTCAGTCTCCCAAAATAGCTGGAATTCTACATATATATATATATATATATATATATATATATTAAATACGAGTCCTTTAAAATTTATAGGCAAAAGCCGGGTGTGGTGGTGCATGCCTTTAATCCCAGCACTCGGGAGGCTGAGGCAGGAGGATCACTGTGAGTTCAAGACCAGCCTGAACTGCATAGTGAGACCCTGTCTCAAAAAATAGGGCTGCGAATTTAGCTCAGTGGTTTAAGTGCCTACCTGGCAGGCGCAAGGTTGTGAGTTTGATCCCCAGTACCAAAATAAATAAATAAATAAAATTTATGGGCAAGGCTATTTGTGAACTTTAAAGGTAGATGGTACTCCAAGTTGCTAGCTTTTCATGCCTAATTTAGCTTTTTGAATCAATACTACAATCATAGCTCTGCTTTAGTTTTAGTGATGTAAAGAGCTGACTCAGCTGTTACATTTAAGGAAGCCAGTGTTATAAAGTCAAGCCTAAACATGTTGTTCTTTCTTACAAATGGAGAGAGCACCTTCCTGTACTTTTGTAAAGTGACAAAGTCCAAGAACTGTCATTAAGAATCAAGCACTATTAATATTCTGTGAAGTAGAGGAGGTGGTGCTTTTTAACTTTATCTGCAGTTTTAGTTACCAATGTGTGGTGTTTAAGTGGTGCTTGATGATTTTAAGGATCTAGCACACAGCACATGATGGAGCCTCTCCAAGACCAAGATTATGAATGATAGTGTATTTTTATCGTAAGCTTCTTAGTGCTGTGAACCACCGAAAACAGTGCTTGAGAAGTGTTGCTATTGCAGGCTACCACAGATTGATCAATTATAAAATGATGGTTTTCTTAAGTTATGACATTGTGTGGTACTTGGGAAAAGCCTTGTTTGAAAATAAGGTACCTAGTTTAAGACTTCCTGTTAAACTCACTTTAATAATGCAGGGTTCTTTAGGAGTTTTTTTGTTTGTTTGTTTGTTTTGCAGTCCTGGGGACTCAACCCAGGGCTTTCACATTGAGTCACATTCCTAGCCTTTTTGTTTTTACACAGGTCTCGCTAAGTTGCCCAGACTGGGCTCAAACTCATGATCCTCCCACCTTAGCAGCCTTCCAGTGTGGACATCACAGGCCTGTGCTACCACACTTGGCTAATAAATGTGCCTTACCTGTGATAACGCTTTTATTTTAGCCCACTGTTCTTTATCCTCACACCTGCCATGCTTGTTGTCTACATTCTTACGATTCATAAGCAGTGTGTTTAGTCTCAGTAAAACACCTGTGACAGTTTCTTTGGCTGGCAGAAACACAGATGTATTTTTCCATTTTTCTGTACTTACAAGTAATTTAGAATAGATGTGTAATGTTTGTAATACAAAGTAAAACATTCTATTTTGGTTAATAGTTTGAAAATCTGTTTTGTGATGCTCCAACAACAAAGTCGAGTGTCTGGGTGTCCTGAGGAGCCTGCCTTGGGAGCCCATGTCTCCCAGAGCTCTTCCTATCTCAGTGCTACTGGAGTTACTTGGCTGGCTGCTTTGTTTACTGCTGGGAGCCTTTGAAGCTGGAAATTGACCACACTTGTACAGGGCTGTAGCATGGTGGGACATGACTACACCAAAAACAAAGAGCACTTAGGGCAAGCCAAGTGAAGTTGCTACAGCCTAGAAAAACACCAAGCCCCTAGACAATCCAAGCAATGGGTTGTTAGGCAGCAGGGTTGAAATTGACATTCTTTTTTTGAGGGTATAAAAAGGCTATAGTGGTTGGCCAGTTCCTTTCCTCCCATCAGGAGGATGAGGGCACCACCTGATCCCAGCTCAGTCTCTTTATTTTCTCATCCTCTCCAGGTCCTTCATCCCAAGAACCTCAAGGGCCTCATGGGTTGAGGCAGCTTACCACTTATAACCCCCCCACCGTTTGTTCCAATCCTAGTGTTTTCCAGATTCTGAGCATCTCTCCAATCTGTCCTTTCATCCCCCAGCCCCCTTCCTGGGATTGAACCCAGGGCCCTTGCAGCTGTCTCACCTTTACTTTGAGACAAGGTTTCACTAAGTAACACATGACTCTCCTGCTTCAGCCTTCCAGAGTGCTGGGATTACAGCCCCCTATGCCATTTAAGGCACCTCAGCTGGATAGTTGGTTAAGGTGAGTTTGGTAATTCCCTGAGGGTTCTCAGGGTCTGACCCTCCATCTTCCCAGTGCTCTCTTTCTAGTCTGCTTTCCCTGTGGTACCTTTGGCTAAACTTTCACCTTCCCACACTCCTCATGCTGCCCCTCTCCCTGGAAACGCACTGCTGAAGCAGATGGCAGCACTCTGCTCTGCCTGCCATCCCACAGCCTCTTTTTTAAGCAATTAGTTGCTTTATTTAATAAGTCTGGTTGCTAACATTTGCTTCCAAAGCTGGTAACTGAGTATCTCCCGTTTAACAAAGCACAAAAGCTTTATTCTGAAATTGCCTTCACTGGATTTTTGTTTAAAACTCCTTCCATCAAAGATCTTATGAAAATTCTTTTATTCTGTCTGTGACCTTCAGGGGCTGGCCCTGAATTGAAATAATTCAGTTGGACTGAACATGAAGTTAAAAAGTAACACCTGACTTAATTTCTTTTTGATGTATTATGTGATATAAATAAGAACGCGCAAGTCTAAATCACTCAATAGATGTAAAAAAAATACTGCAGGTGCTAAAAGAATTTGCTGCTATCGACTTAATTCCTACCTCTGGCCATGATAAAATGATGTCTTAATTTAGAATAGTAACATAGGCTAGACAGAGCAACACTTAAGGGTAAGAATGAACTGCTCCTGGCAGGGTGGTACATGGCTATAACAGCATACTCTGGTAGGCTGAGGCCGGTTTGAGTCCAGTCTGGCCAACTTAGTGAGATCCTGACTCAAAAAACTAAGGGCTGGGCATAGTAGTGGAGCACATCTGTAACCCTTGCACTTGGAAGGCTGAAGCGGAAGGCATTCCTTGAGTTCCAAGTCATCTTGAACCAGATAGCAAAACGCTCTCTCAAAAAGGACACAGTAAGGGTTGAGGATGTAGCTCAGTGCAGAGGCCCTGGGGTTTAGTCCTGAGGGGTGGCAGGCACAGGATAAATGCAAGGTTTCCTAATGGCAGTCCCTAGAGACCTGGACTCAGGGAGTTTAGACCTAGGACAGGGTCTGCAAAAGGTCCTGGTTAGGCCTAGCCTATGGGTGGGGTTCCATTGTTTTCATCGAATTCTGCAGAACTGCCCTTGAAGTTCTGTGGTCACATGGTCTCATATTGTACTTCACTCCTGTCATTCATATGCCTCCTGCTGGAAGCTGGGAGAAATCTAAAACTCTGTGAGTGTGAGCAGTTTCCCCAGTGTTCTGGAAACCATGTAGATCAGAATCTTGAGGGACTGTTAAAAACAGAGCTCCCCAGGCTTTGCAACGGTGTGCTGAGCCAGAATATGAGCTAGGCTGAAGGGATCTGCTTTTTAAACTTCATTCTTAGGCTCTCTAGTTTTAAGAACCAAGGAGAAACAAACTCATTCAAATGTAGTAGGGTTTTTTATTAAAATGGCTTACCAGTAACTGACAGACACTAAGCACTTACCATCTGCCCAGTACTTTCCTAAATGTTATATAGAGTAACTACTTCAGTAGCTATAACAATCATATATTTTTCAGCGTGAGGAAATGGGCACAGAGAGGTTATGTACACAGATCAAAGACACATGGTAAATGAGAAACCAAAGTCTAAACTCAGTTCAGTTCCTAATTGCCGCTTTTTTTTTTTTTGGTATTGGGGACTGAAACTAGGGTCTCTATACTGAGCCTATTTTTATTTGTTTTGCTCCTTTAGCTTTTTGAGACAGGGTTGCTATGAAGTACAGGTTGGCCTTGGAGTATATAGCCCAGGGTGGTCTGGAACTCGGTGATCCTCCTGCCTCAGCCTCCTGCATGCTGGGATTACAGGTATGTGCCACCACGCCCATCCCTGGGCCCTCTTTTCAAACACAGAACCCTGTAACCCCAGCACTCAGGATGCTGAGGCAAGAGGATTGTTGTGAATTCAAGGCCAGCCTGGGTTACAAAGTGAGTTCCAGGCCAGCCTGAACTACATAGTGAAACCCTGTCTCAAAAAGACACAAACACAAAATAACATGGAACCTTATTTTGAGAAACGGTCTCCATATACAATTCAGGCTGGCTGTGAACTCACTGGGTAGCCCAGGCTGGCTTAGAACTCAGTGATCCTCCTGCCTCAGCCTTCCAAGTGCTGGGATTACAGGCGTGCACCATCATGCCCAAACATGGTATTTCTAAACTGCTCAGACTGGGCTCAGACTTGATTCTCATGCCTCAACCTCCCTGAGTGCTGGCATTACAGGTTTATGTCACCATGCCTGGTTTCTATGTCTTTCTTAAAATATTTTACTAATGTCCAGATTGTTTTGTAGTTTAACATATGTTTGATTATTGGTATTTTACTATCATTTAAGGCTTCACTTTGAAACAAATGTAAAATCATTGTTTTTCTTTTTTTGAGGGTGGGTGGGGTGACACAGGATTTCAGTATGCATTCCAGGCTGGCCTCAAGCCTCTTGAATGCTGGGGTTATAGGCATGTGCCACTACGCCTGGTTACTTTTTTTAATAGGTGAAATTATGGGGGTGATAGTATTTGCCTGTAATCTCAGCACTCTTCGAGGCTGAGAGAGAAGTGCAAGTTCCAGTCCAGCCTGTTTGACAATTTAGTGAGACATGTCTCTAAAAAGGACTGGGGACAGTTTCATAGAAAATGCCCTGGGTCAATCTCCAATTCTGGGAGAAACAGCTAAGAATCAATATACCATCTGAATATACACCTAAAATAAACAAGTATCTAAAAAAATAAAATTTTATTACCTGAAGACACTTTTTCCAGTTTAAATGATTTAAATTCCAGTTTTTTTTTTTTTCTTTCCCCAGCACAGGGATTGAACTCACAACCTCATGCCCGCGAAACAGGCACTTAAGCCACTGAACCAAACTCCCAGCCCTGGTTTTTTTGAGGAACGGTCACACTGTATAGCTCAGACTGGCCTTGAACTCACAATGCTCCTCCTACCTCAGCCTCCCGAGTGCTGGGATTAAAAGCGTGCACCACCACACCCGGCTCCTACTTCATTTTTGATTATAAACAATTCAAGTCTCTTCATCAGTGACAAGTTGTTTCTTCTAAACTAGTTTAGTTATGTTAACTTGTATACTTTAACAAATTAATTCAAAAAATTTTCATGTCACAGATACAGCAAGCAATTCCAGGCATTCCTTCAGTATATCAAATATATTTGCTGATATGCATATATCAAGCCAGTTATCTAAGCTAGTTATTAAGGTCACAAAAAATAACTTTCCAATTTGCCAAGTACAAACTATTAGGTAGTTTCAGAGGCCTGTTAAATAAAATTTATTTCTATACAAAAACTAAAGGAGCATGTTTAACTCTTTATAGCTAAGAATCCGTATAACTGTGGTTTAGAAACATCACCTAGCCAAAAGTCAGTCAGCAGGTTAATGGTATTAACCATTAAGATTTTCCTGAACTTTAATGTTGTATTTCTATAGCTGTCTCTCTCCCACTCTACACACACACACACACACACACACACACACACACACGTATAAACATATATATTTTTTTACCCTTGAGGGGCTCACTATATACCCCAAGTTGAGGCAGGGATCCTCTCCTGCTTCGGCCTCTGAGTACTGGGATTACAGATGTGCTGCCCACTATTTTCTATGCTGTCATAAAACAGGTTGTTTTGTCTTGATGCCTGATACCAGTAACCCACCTTATTGCAACTCTGATTTGTGAAGCTCTTGTTCAAAGTCTCTGAAAAATGACTATTATACTCGTTAATTATTCATGCTCCCACATCTCAAAAGTACTTGGCGCCTTTGAGTGCTCTCTAAATGTTAAATACTAATTTTGGCTTCAAGGTGTGGTGGTGTACACCTGTAATCCCAGCACTTGGGAGGCTGAGGCAGGAGAATCACTGCCAGTTCGAGGTCAGACTGGGTTACATAGTGAGTTCAAGCCCAGTATGAATTACAGTGCAAGTCTTTGTCTTGAAAAAAACAAAACAAAACAAAACCTAATTTCAGAAGACGTGCATGCTAAATCCAACAACTTCTTTTACCATTAATTCACATCAAACAAGCCAGGTCTTGTTCATAAGACAGGAAGTTACATCCTAGTTCATCCAGAATGAACATGTTGTTATGAAATGTCTGACATTCTCAGACTTAATTTTTCCCAGTTTCCTAAATGAAGATTTTTTTTTTTTTTTTTTTTTTTGCGGCACTGGGGATCAAACCCACAGCCTCATGTCTGCCAGGGCAGGCGCTTAAGCCACTGAGCCAAACTCCCGGCCCTGGTTTTTTGAGGCAGGGTCGCACTATGTAGCTCAGGCCAGCCTTGCGCTCATGTTGTAGCCCAAGCCGGCCTCGAACTCACATCGCTCCACCTACCTCAGCCTCCCGAGTGCTGGGATTAAAGGTGTGTGCCACCACGCCCGGCTTAAATGAAGATTTTTTAATTTAAAACATATTGCTCTCACCACAATTCTATCTCAGTGGTTTGACACAGAATACCAAACACTTTCACTTAGACCTGACCTAGGTATTCTGGCTCTGCCTCCATGCCAAGCTGGCACTCCTAGATGGTCACTGTGTAGCAGACGCTGTCCTTCGTACTTCACAGTCTCACCTAACCCTTAGAATAGCCTGGCAAGAAGACACTGCTGTTATTCAAACTTTAGATGGAAACATTAAGGAACAGAGGCACCAAGAAACTTACCAAAGTCCCAAGTACTAAGTGTTGGGGCTGGGTTAGGAACTTGGAGTATCCTAACTCGTCTGCTCTTAACCACTTCTCCGGCTTCTCAAGGATAAGAGAAAATGCAACTCAGAGGGTAACTGAAAAAGTACCCTGGTAAGTAACTCTGAGATCTCAATTTTTTCTACTTTAATCATAAAAGGAAGTATGGGATTGGACTCTGAAACCAGAAAGGCTGGGTTGAGATCCTCCCTCTGTTACTTAATAGCCAGATGACTCTGGTAAAGTTCATTCTCCTTGCCACAATTTCCTCCTCTTGGAAATGTGGACAACAGAATTTACCACACAGGGTTGTTGAGGGGTAAAAAAATAAGCAGAAACAAGGTATTCAGAGTAGCTCGCACTGGATGCTACTTTCACTTCCAACCTAGTCTTTTAAGAAAACTGAAAAGAATTTGGCATGTGTGGTACTCTGAGAAAGCAGCAGTACACCAGGGATAAAGAGAATAAATGCTCACATTAAGTTAGTTTGAGTTTCAGTCCCGAGCAGGTGTTCTAAGAGAAGGTTAACTTTCTGGAACTTCATATCACTTGTGACACAGACAGCAGCTCTGACACTGCGGATGAGATGACACACCACACAGGTGGTATATGGCATGTTTGTAACTATTAACTATTAATCACTGTAACTATTAACTACGTGCATCTCTAGCAGTTACAGCACATTAATGATTAAGCGGTGGTGGCAGAGATACAAGTTCTGTGCTTCCAGTTGTCAGTGCTCTCATGTACTTCCCTGGTATTATCCTAAATATTTTAAAATTACCAACGTTTCCTTTAATATAGAGACTAAACTAACTGTAAGGAACATGCAACTTTTAAAGATTAAGCTGCAAATTTTTTTTCTTTATCCTTGAAATAAAATGGATTTGAAAAAAATTAAGCTGCTGCTTAATCTTTAAAAAAAAACTTAATCTTTAATCTTCAAAAAATTTCAGCAAAAGGAGTATAAACAGCAACAACTGCAAAACACCAGCTCGGAGAGGGAAACAGAATTTTTACCTTATTTATCACATAAAGGACTATTAGAAAATACTCACAAATGGTGTAATTAAGGCATATTTTCCCTTTTTCTACTTGTGATCCAAAGTTCCTCTTTATTCCTATACTTTTACCACAAACTACACAAATCCACCTCAACATGAGACTCATGGGTTAGTAAGTATCCTGACCAAGTAGTGTAGCTAGGTAAATTAAATATATGGCAGAACTATTTTTACAGACTGTCTTACAGATACGACAATTGCCTAAGGTACAGTCTATTTATGTAAAAAGTTACACAAGTGCTTAAGTTCCATTAACACTCTACAATTAACTGAGTTGGAAACTTTCCCAGGTTAACACTTAACATGATATTGCACAACTTTTCTCAGCATCATCTCTTTCCCCAAGCATCTTCATACTGCTCCCAAAAGTCTTAATGACTTTAATAGCAGCTAACGAGCACACAAATCAAGCAATAAGCCCCTCCTTCCCTGCATGAACTTTTAAACTTAAGTAATACCTTAACAATCACTTTAGTTAAAAGTAAAAATTTATTATCCTAACATGATTGCCAAAAATCTTTTTAAAAAAAAATATTTTACTTAAGCTTAATGCTCTTTTTAACTCCAGCACGGATGCCTGATAATTCACCACTGTAACGTTGCTCTTCTCTTCGAACTTCACGAACCTGGCCTCTTCTTCTAATTTTGGCTCTTCTGAACTTCTCCCTATGTTTCACTCTGGGATTTCGATCAATCTTTTTTCTCCTTGGTGTGAGTCCTCTATTTTTAGCAATCTGGTAGGTAATGGCTCTCTTTGAATTCTGATCTTCAAGAGCCTGTTCTTCAGGGCTAGTTTCTTCTTTCTTTCTCTTTAACTTTTGCCTGTCCTCTGTTTCTTTACAGTATTTCAGTGCAGCTTCTTCATCGAAATTTGAATCATCAGAGAGATTTCCAGAAGCAGAAGTCTCTGAAGCAGACTTTGGCTTGGCCTTGGTGAGTTTTGATTTTGGGATCAGTTCCTTCTCTACAGCACAATTCTTAAATGTAAGTAGATGTCGAATTTCAGAGGACAGCTTCTGATCCACAACAGACAGCTTGTTGATAAGATTTCGGTAGGTAACAAGCCTTTCTATGACAGGATGTTCATGTGCGGGGACTCTCCTAGCTTTCAGGATCAAATAAAAACTGATGTTGAAACAATAGTTCAAGTAGAGGTTATATTTGGTCCTCAGGTATTGGCTTCCCTTTCCGGGTGGAATGATTCCTTGCTCCACTAACTCTAACAACGGCTCTAGCTCATCTTTCACTTCTATTAACTTGACTTTTAGATCTTCTACCAGCTCCAAGAGCTCTGGTGATTCCTTTCGCAGCATCTTCAGCTTCTCTTTCACTGACACTTTAGCCAAATCCTTCATGACCCGTGTCTCAGTCTCTTCTACCTGAGAAACGGGTTTGGCAAAGGCCTCCACCCAGGCGACTCCAAAATCATCCTCTTGCAGGGCTTGGGCTAGGCGCCGCTGAATGACCTGTGCCTCCTCCTCTTCCTCTCGCTCCTCCTCCTCTACTTCTTGTTGACTCTGCCGGCCTCGAGATTTGGGGCCATAGTCTGTGTCGTAGTAAAGTTTTTTCCTCTGACCCCAAGACAAACTAGGATCCACAGAGGCCTCGGTCTCACTCTGCACGGAGCTCCCGCCGTCGTCAACCTCATCACCGCCATCCTCCTCCTCCTCGTCCTCCTCCTCCCCCGCACTCTCTCCGTCTTCGTCTTCATCGTCAGTATCTAAGGCTAGCACCTCCTCCTCCTCGCCGTCCTCCTCCACCTCGCTCTCTACCTCGCTCCAGCCCTTGGCCAAGGCTGCCCGGGCTCGTGCCTCATGGAAGTCATCTACCTCATCCTGGTAGTAGCTGGAGTCCCCGGGTGAGGGTGGCTCACCTAGGTCGTCTTCGTTACCGTCTGCCGCGGCGAGACTTCCTCTGGCTCGCACAGCTGCCCACTGGGCAGCTCCGCGCCGCCGAGATCTTCCTACCATGGCTCACACACCGTCTCAGCTTCCGCAGCGACGCAGATTTCGGTCACCTCCGAGCTAACAGCAAGGACCACGCAGTCCAGAGCTCGCTCTGCTACCAGGCGCGACGGTGAGGACCCGGGTAGGCACAGATACTTCCACTTCCTTCCTGGCCGAGGGGCGGGACTTCTGTTTCAGGCCCTTTTTTTCCGGCGAATTAAAATCTCTCCCTGTAGGAACAACAGGTTAAGGAAATTGAGTTCCGGCAGGGCGTTATCCCAGCATTTGGGAGGCTGAAGGAGGAGTACTGCGAGTTCGAGGGCAGTCTGGGATCCATAGTGAGCTCTAGGCTAGCCTGTATTACCCAGTGAAACCCTGTCTCAAAAATAAATAAATAAATAAAGGAAGGAGGAAAGGAAAGGAAAGGCGAGAGGAGGGGAAAAAAGAAATTGCGGACTGCAGAGCCCTGTCGCGAGACTTCAATTCTCTCTCGCGTGAGCCTGGAGGCCGGAAGTAAGCTGTCCCGGAAGTGAGCCAGCCATAGCCTCAGAGCACAGTGCGTTTGCGCCGCGCGGGCCGGGTGGGTGCGGCATGCGATCCCACGAGCGCAGTCTGGCGGCTGCGGTTCCTTGTCTTTCCCGACGGCGACAGCGCAGAGGTCGGGTGGTTGGTCCCGTCTCTCCTCGGAACCCGCAGCAGCCATGTTTCTGGTGGGCGCGGCGGCCCGGCGGGTCAGGTGGGAGCAGAGCGCGGCCTCGGGTCTCTGCGGCTCCGCCTGTGACGAGAGCTCCGCCGCGCCCGCCGGGCTCTCTACCTCCTCAGCCCGAGCGCCTTCGCGGGTTCCGCTGCGGGCGGTGTGCAGGCGGGATCTGCTATCCCGGGCTGGCGGGCGAGGCGGGAACGCGCACCCTTTAGGTGCGTCTCGGGCGCCGTGTGAAGCCCTGTGAGGGGCGACGTCTCTGAGGGAGAGGACCTGGCGGGGAGCGGGGTTCGGGAGCCGAGAGTCGCACCACGATTCGGCTCACGTGGAGGCAGACCTAAACGTCACGCTGGCGAATGCGGCGCGGGAACCAGGGTCGCAGCTGCCACCCCAGGGTTTCACGCACACATTGGGACTGAACCCAGGGGCTTTGCCCTGAACTACGTCCCCAGTACTTTGTTTTGAGACAGGGTTTTACTAAGTTGCCCAAGCTGCCCTCGAACGTGGGATCTTCCTTTCTCAGCCTCCCAGATTTTGCCTCTTTAAAGTGAATGAATTTGAAGCCGGGCGTGGTGGCGCACGCCTTTAATCCCAGCACTCTGGAGGCTGAGGTAGGCGGAGCGTTGTGAGTTCGAGGCCGGCTTGGGCTACAGCGCGAGCGCAAGGCCAGCCTGAGCTGCACAGTGCGACCCTGCCTCAAAAAAACCAGGGCCGGGAGTTTGGCTCAGCAGCTTAAGCGCCTGTCTGGCAGGTGCGAGCCTGTGAGTTCAATTCCCGGTGCTGCAAAAAAAAATAAATAAAAAATAAAGTGAATGAATTTGAGACCTTTTCCAGAGGGTAGGGTGGCAATCCAAAAGCACAGATTACTATTGTATATTTGAGGAAGGAAATGGTAATAAAAGAAGAACTAGTTACACTGGTCTTAAAATGTATTATTAGAGATAGAGATTTGAAAGGACTGCCCTGTAATCTTGGTTTAAATTTAGGTTTCTAGACACTCTGTGTGATAGGTTCGAAGTTAGTATGACACTCAAGTGTAGGAAGTTGGAAGCTGAACTCTTTGCTAAAATGAATGGTGATGCAACGTCATCTTTACAGAAAGTGTAGTGTCATATTAAAAATATACAGATTTTCAGAAAAGTGAACTAAGTATGCCATGGAACTCCTGGCAGTCCTGCCTCAGCCTTCCATGTCTTGGGGTTACAGTTTGCACCACCACACCCAGCTTTAGAAAATACAATTTAATGAATAAAAAGGTGTAGGTAAAAATCTGTATTCTTATGGTAAGCATGAAATAATAGTAAAATTATTGCAGTACTGGGGATTGACTCTAGGCACACTGCCACTGAGTTACATTGCCTCTTTATTTTGAGACATGATCTCGCCCCTTGGCCCAAGCTGGCCTCAAACTTGGGATCCTCCTATCTCAGCCTCCTGAGTAGCTGGGGTTATAAATATGTAAGATTTGCTAATCTCCACTCGGGAGGCTGAGGTAGGTGGAGCGTTGTGAGTTCGAGGCCGGCTTGGGCTACAATGGGAGCGCAAGGCCGGCCTGAGCTACATAGTGCAACCCTGCCTCAAAAAACCAGGGCTGGGGAGTTTGGCTCAGCGGCTTAAGCGCCTGCCCTGGCAAGCAAAAGGTTGTGAGTTCAATCCCTGGTGCCGCAAAAAAAAAAAAAAAAAAAAAAAAATTTGCTAATCTCTGTGCATCTTTTTGCTAGTGCAGGTCTGGGGTGTACCTCATAGTTAGGGTGTCTTCCTAGCATGTACAAGGCTCTGGGTTCAATCCAAAGGCCCACAGAAAACCCCCCCAAACCCACCAAAACAAATGTTTTATCTAAGATGGGACTGTAATTATATCCTTGCTTTAATTGTCCTACATTTTTCTTATATCTAAACATTTTATTTAGTCATATAAAGCAAACACTAATTGCTGTATATGTTAGAAAACTGAAATGGGAGTAATTCTGTCACGAATATTACTTAGTTTAAACATTACATTTCCTGTCTAAGGTTTCAATAGTTAGTGAACATTCAGAGTGCGATATTCTAACATTCTAAGATTTTTTTTTGCTAAAGAATAGGGCTGGAGATACAGCTCAGTGGCATAGCGCCTGCCTGTTAAGCACAAGGTCCTAAGTTCAATTTCCAGTACCAAAAAAAGAAAAAAAAGAATAGTTTAAAAGTCAGTTCTTCAATTCTAGCAGCTTCATCATACCCTTCCTAAGCCAAATAATAGAATTATTTACCATTTAGGTGAGGAATTTTTGAAAGTTTCTGTTTCTTTTTTTCTTTTCGGTTCCAGGGATCAAACTCACAACCTTACACCTACCAGGTAAGTGCTCATGCCAGTGAGCTAAACCCCTGGCCCCTATTTTTTTTTTTTTTTTTTTTTTTTTTTTTTTTTTTTTTTTTTTTTTTGCAGCACTAGGGATCGAACTCAGAATCTCACACCTGCCAGCCAGGCGCTTAAGCCACTGAGCCAAACTCCCGGCCCTAGTGTTTTGAGGCAGGGTCGCACTATATAGCTCAGACTGGCCTTGTGCTCACATTGTAGCCCAAGCTGGCCTTGAACTCGCACGCTTCTCCTACCTCAGCCTCCCGAGTGCTGGGATTAAAGGCGTGCGCCACCATGCCTGACTTCTCCGGCCCTATTTTTGAGACAGGGTCTCACTATGCAGTTCAGGCTGTAAAGTTTGTTTCTAAATTGGGCATGGTGGTGCATGCCTGTAATCCCAGCCCTGGGGACACTAAGGCAGGAGAATCACTGAGAGTTTAAGGCCAGCCTAGCAAGACTATTTCCAAATACGAAACAAAAACCCCCAAACATTTCTGAATTTCCAGAAAAAAATAAAAATGAACGTTTGATATTGAGCTATTATATTTGTGGCAATTACAATTTATCATTAGTTGAATCTTTATTATTCTAGTACCTGGCTCATGAGTTAGCAAGGTAGCTACACATAGTGAGGACCACCAGGTTTTCTTTGTATCCTAAACCATTTAAGGACTTTTCTTACTGTGGAAGACAGAGTTCTGTGACTGACACACTGGGTGATACCAGGGTACTTCCCCCAGGTGTGTGTGCTGGCGGTTGAAAATGTCCCACCAGATTTGTTTAAACATCTCTATCTCTTCCTGAAATACTAAAGCAATAATGTTTAACAATAGCTAGTGTTAAGAATGGTTTGTTTGTTTCTTTTGGCTTTTTGAGACAAGGTGTTGCTATGTAGTTGAGACTGGCTTTAAACTCACTATGTAGCCCAGGCTGGCCTCCAGCTTCAAGTGATCCTCCTGCCTCTGCCTCCAGTGTGTGCCATAGCATGCCTGGCAAGAATGGTTATATGTGCATGGAAATGTCATAAACTCTATAGACAGTCTGCCTTCTGTAAAAGTTACTATACTGATCTATGTCTGAGAAAGCAAGCACAGAAGACTTAAAGGAGGTAATAAAACTGTTAGGTGGTGGAACTAGATTTGAACTCAGTTCATCTCCAGAATGTAACTATTGCAGTGTGCTGGTTTTAGAATATTCCCTTAACTGGTCTCCTTACTTTTGGTGTCTGGCACATTTGATCTGGTGTCATCCAGATATATCTTCCCAGAATACTATTTCCATCACCCTACACCCTGCTTCAACCTTTCAGTGACTCTCAGTTCCTATCAAAAGTTGTCATAGTGTGCATCACCCCCCAGCATCTGGCTCCAAACATTCTTTCCAGCCTTCTCTTTCATCAGTCCACCTCGGAACCTGCAATCTAATCTGAGTGTCCTACTGTTCTTTTTTTCTTCTTCGTCTTCATCTTCGTCATTGTCATTGTTGTCTTCTTTGTACTGGGGATTGAACTCAGGCCCTCATACCTGTTTGGCAAGTGTTTCAGTGCTGAGTTACTACTTTCCTGGCTGTTTATGTATTTATTATTGTTATGCTATCAGTGATTGAGTCCAGGTGTGCTCTGCCACTGAGCAATGGCTCCAGCTCTTCTAATTCTTTTAATTTGGTAGGTTTGTGTGGTTTTTTTTGACTGTTAGAACAATAACAAACTGGACTCTTGCATAGCTGGTCATAGCTGGGCACCACTTTTAAATGTTTTCCTGAAATTTCTCTTTAAGGTACACCAACTCTTGCCGGTTATGTAAACATCAAAATACATGGGTAGATTTGTAGTTTATTAATTTATGCTACTTCAGTGACTATATTTGAATGACTGTATGTGAACAATTTAATTTTACAGAAATTGGTAAAAAAAAAGTTCATTCTAATAATAGCTATAGATAGTATAGATAGGACCACTCATGTTCATATATATATCATAATATATGATATATCAGTTGTGTATAACTGTACCTAAACTATGTTGTTCAGGTAGACAGTGATTTTTTTTTCACTCTGGTGTCCACAACCAATTTCATACTCAGACTGCAAAGTTTATGGTTTCTAAGACAGGTACTAGGCAGCCAATCTAGGTAAATGCTGTATGTTGCTATACTCAGTGTACCATGTTTCTATATTACAGCATTTCAAAGCAGTAGCCTTTAACAGTGCATTGTCTCTTGAGCTTCTATACTACTCACCATAGGGTTTTTAATTTTATATATGTATGCATGTAGGTGTTTTTGAGACAGGGTCTTGCTACGTAGTTCAGGCTGGCCTTGAACTCACTGTGTATGCTAGGTTAGCTTCGAACTTGTAGTGATCCTCCTGCCTCAGCCTCCCAAGTGATAGGATTACAGGTGTGCACCACCACATGAGGCAGGATTTTAAATTTTAAAATTCAAAGTATTAATGCCTAAAACATGATACATTAACATCGCAAGATCTCTTGGAAGAGAAGAGACAACTGTGGGCCTGTGTGCTGGTTCCCCTGTCTGCAGGGTCATGAGGAAGACACTGCAGATCATTTAATTGACAATATTTTCCCTTTGTGGTTTGTAAGCTCATGGTGTTTCTTAACACAACAAGCAAAACATGAAATATTTGCTATACTACTACTGAGAATTTAATAGTTGAATACATGTTTACTTTTTATTTGAGCATTACAAAGTAGGATAATTCCAAAGGAATTATCAAAAGTAATGTAATCATAATATACTACAAACATGTACTAATAAAAAATTTTAAAAATACTGTAACTTTTTAAATTGCTTAGTGAGTTAAGTAATAATTCGATATGAAAATAATAATAGGAAAATGTATTTTTGGTGTTAATAGCTATCAACCTTCTTAGACAGTATCATCACAGAAACTCAGTGAACTATTTATTGGTACAAAAATGAAAGAAAGATTATTTTTAGATGTAAGAAAGAAAATGGAAGAGGTGAAGTAGAGCTGCCACCTGCTTTCATTTCTGTTAGAAACCACTTACTCTGAGACCATTATATATTTAGCTTTTTTTTTTGCAAATAAGATCCATATCTATTTTGAGACACACAAGCAAAAAAAAAATTCTAAAAGTGATTCAGAAGCAAGATAAGAAATGTTCACTGAAATATATTGTAAATATTTGAACGTTTGTAAGCATATACTTAAAATATGGCTTAATTTGGTAATCTTAATTACAAAAGGAAGAATTTAATGAAATTGGATTGAAACTTATCCAAATGAAAACTGTAATTTTCTAAACATTATTTTGATCATGAAACACATGCAATTATTTATATATGAAATAGTAATCCATTGGCAGGTGCAGCTTTGGTGGTGAAGGCTCAGGTAAATTGTTTTTCTTTAGTCATGCCTCATTCTTCATAGAATAAAGTTCTTAGTGCTTAGCCTGGTATTCAGGAGCAGCCTTTATCTGGCTGTAACTTATTTTTCCAGTTGCTTTCCTGCTACTTTTTTTCTTGAATTCTACATTCTAGACAAACTAAAATATTGTACTTCTTCTGTGTCTCTCTCACGCTCACTCTCTTTGTTTTTGAGACAGGGTCTTGCTGTGCATTCTAGGCTGGCCTTAAACACACTATGTAGCCCAGGCTGGCCTTGAACTTGTGGCAGTTCTCCTGCCTTAGCCTTCTGAGTGCTGGCGTTGCAGGTGTGCACCACCATGCCCAACTTCATCTCCCTTTGAGATTTTTTTCTCTGACCTAAGCTTGAGCTGCTTTCCATCTCGTTCTTACATGGCCTTCATGGCCCAGATGAAAAGATATTTATCCAGGCTGTTTTCACTGATATGTTAATTCTTATTAATACCTGCTATCCCTGAACGCCTCCTGTGTTAGACACTAAACATTTTCTCCATTGTGTTAGACTGGCCATCTACTTATCTTTACCACCAGATATATGACCATTCTTTGTAAACCTTATAATGTCTGACATATTACTTATATATGGTAAATACTGACAAATAACTAATCAAATAATGAATTAAATGGAGTCCTATTAAATTTCAAGGTATTAGAAGTTATTGAAGGGCCGGTAGATGGGCTCAGTGTCTTAAGTGCCTGTCTGGCAGGCACAAGGTTGTGAGTTCCATCCCTGGTCCACAAAAAAAAAAAAAAAAACCAAAAAAAACCACAAGAAGTTATTGAAACTAAGAATTTAATAAACTGTTTGCAAAACAGTATTTTGAGGAATAATTGAAACTTTATTTTAAGAACAAAGAAGAAGCTGTGAAGGGCTTTAGATGAGAAAAGATAAATAATTGGAGGACACAAAATTGCAGGTAGAAAGTTGCTGTGAGTTGTAAAGTTACTAGACAGTAGCGGAAATTTTTTTTAAAGTATGGTATTACTGTGAGATTGTTATAGTCACGTAGGGATGAATTTTCATGTGTCAACTAGGACCTTGCAAATAAGGCTATGAGACGCATACAGATTCAGAGCTACTTCTTTTGTGTGCGTGACAACCCAGGATCCTCACACTAACCTACATCCCCAGGGCTGATATTTTAACAGAAGACAAAGGTTTGGGATTATCTTTTCCTTAACTAGCACATGAACTAGTAGACCAAAACAGTTACACGTTACCTGCTTATAGAACTTACCTACTTCTGTGTTAGTCTGCTTTTACTACTCTAGCAAAGCACCTGAGATAACCTAAAAGAGAAGTTTCATTGATTCCCAGTTTGCACGGCTACTGTCCGTGCTGGCTGGGACCTCTGCGTTGGGCTGGGGTGAGGTGGTGTCCCGATGGGCGTGTGGGGGGCTCCAGACTGCCCCTTATGGCTGCCCGACTCCCTGGGGTCACCACCTCTACAATTTCCTGGCTGGGCAAGCAATCTCTAATGTGAGTGCTTTAGGGGACACTTAAACCATAACACTCTCCACAGGTCACATAAAGATGGCTTCACAAGTATATGCAATTAATATAAACTCATTGAAGCTTTAGATTTCCAACTCTGTGAAACTAAACCATGGAAAACTGCTGACCAGAAAATACCTCTACATGGAGCCTCCAGGTCTGCTCAAGTGGCAGCTTTTCAGACCCTGAAGTGTGCCCTGTGGCTGGGCGTTCTCTGCTCCCTACTCCCAGTAGCACTGATGATTTTTGTGGTATTCACCTTGTGCAGGCCCTGTGCTCTTTCCTCTGACCCCATTATCTTGCTTACTTCTCACTCTTTTTGCAGACAGGACTCAAGTGTGAAGTGATTGGCCTTCGGCACTAGGAACCCTGGGAACCCACGTCGGTCTCACTGTGCGGACGATTTTCTCAATCATTGTATTACACTGCTTGATTTTATTTTATGAGCAATGAAAAATTTGTAGGGCCCAGATATACAATATTTCTGCTTCTGGATAGATTAAAAAAACTGGAACCCTCAGATTTACAAACTAAGATAACATAGAAACATAGTATCAGTTTTAACCAAAATGATGCTAGAAGGATAGGTGAATTAGTTGAGCATAGTGGCACACACTTGTAATCCTAGCACTAGCAAGGCTGAGGCAGGATGATTGTGAGTTCGAGGCCAGCCTAGAGTGGATAGAGTAACTTTGTCTCAAAAAAAATTAAAAAAAGAAACAAAATTAAGATACATTATTCGCAAGTACAGATTCCCTATGGTGAATATGATCATTATGCATGTAAAAAGTGTACCAATAAAATTAATTTAAAAAACAAACAAAAAAATCCCAAACACAAAATTAAAAAAACGAATTAAGGAGCAATCAGTCATTGCTCCAGTTTTGTTTTGGGGTTAATGGCAGTAGGCATGTTCAGAGTATAGGCAAAAATCATAAAGCATAATGAGGTGGTTATTCAAAGATTGATCTGTTATTCATTGATTAAATTTGGTAAGATTTGGTCTTTGCATTTTCTTCTGTGATTTTAATAAAAAATTTTTATTTACTATAAGTTAATTCCTTTCAGTTTATTTTTGACTGTCCTGATGGCCACAGCAGACCATTACTTCATACCACATACTATAATATTTTAGTGCATCGTGTTTAAAATAGAAGTTGGGTGTGGTGGTGCACGCCTTTAATCCCAGCACTCAGGAGGCTGAGGTAGGAGGAGCGTTGTGAGTTTGAGGCCGGCTTGGGCTACAACTCGAGCACGAGGCTGGCCTGAGCTACATAGTGTGACCCTGCCTCAAAAAACTAGGGCTGGGAGTTTGGCTCAGTGGCTTAAGCACTTGTCTGGCAGGCGCGAGGTTGTGAGTTTGATCCCTAGTGCCACAAAAAAATAAAATAATAGTGAACACATACATGAGATCTGCTTTCACATATGTGTAAATAACTAGTATTCTGAAATTATATTAGAAAGCATCTTATGTTGCTTATGAGCAGCACTGGATGAAGTTATTAATAATCAAGTATGTATTGCAGTCATTTATATAAAATCACTATAGCTATCTCATATGCCAAATTTACATCCATGTAACATGTTAGTTTTGCATAGCCCACAGTAATTCACTAGGTGTTTTGGTTACTTTTCACTCCTTGCTGAGACAAAACACCTGACACAAACTAGGGAAGGAAAGGTTTATTTAGCTTACAGTTTTTGGAGGTTTCAGGCCACAATCAACTGGCTCCAAGGCAGGGTGGCATGGCACAGGAACAACACTTCAAGGCAGCAGCCAAACAAAAGCATCCAGAGTAAAAGGGGGCAAGAGCAAGCTTCTTCTCCTCCCTTATATAGTACACAGGACACCCCCCCCCCAGGGTGGGTGTAGATTCACAAACATCCTTGCCTTCCTTTGCACAGGATGAGGATGTTTACAAAGTAAGACCCCTGGCTCCCTCCTGAGCCTCTCAGTTAAACTTCTTACCTTCTCAAATTGTAACAATGACCAGGTAACTGTGCTCTACACCCCAGGATGTGGAGCTGCTGAGTTAATTAAGCTGCTAGACTCCTCAAGTTGACACAATGTATAAACCATAGCACTAGGTGTATTAAAACATGCAATATGTATAGTCTCTGGACTTGTATTGAGGTGCTGAAATCGATCTCATTGAATGGTCAAATTTTAGCTCCAAATTGTCAGTGCTGTTATAGGCTCTGCCCCGACCGTATCGGTCTCTTTTTGCCTGACTTATAGTCATTTTTCACTCATAGCCTTGATATCTTTTCCTCGAGGAAGCTTTCCTTGACACTGCCTCCCCCCCACGATACATCATACTTCATTATCATAAAAATATAATTACTAACCAGTGTTTTCATCTGATCAAAGGTCATATGTGTTTCATTCACTTGCATTCCTGCTATGTAGAGTAAATGCCAATATGTATTTGTTGAATTAAAGATTCGGTGAGTGAAAAAACATTTTAAGTGAGGACCAGGATAGCTGCCTTTACCCTTATAGACCATTTTGTGTGTTTGTTATAATGGCAACTTTATTTTGTCGTGAAGAGAAGTTCTTTTAAATAAAAATACATGATTGCCCTGATTGTACAAGGAAATTATGAGTCAACAGATGGACGTATTACTTTGCTTTTGGAACTGTAATAAATTACCATAAACTGAGTGCCTGAAACGCAACATACTGTACTCATTACCCTTATGCTTCCGACGTGGTCTTCTAGGTAAGATCCAGGCCTGTGCAGGGCCGCGTCCTTTCTGGAGCCCGAGGGAGCGCGTTTCCTAGGAAAGGGGCGGCAGGTCACGGCCCCTCCCTGCCCTCCCAAGCCAGCCGCAGGACCTTCGTGTCCCTCACTGTCCCCGTTTCTGTGTGAGGACCACGCTGTGTGAGGACCCTGCTCGTCACGCTGAACCCCATGGGCAATCGCAAGCGAAGGTCAATGTGAGCCCGTCTGCAGCTGCGCAGTAGACCTTTTATGGGTCCTTCTGTCTGCTCTTGTAGCTTAGCTTTCCTGTCAGTTCCGATGAAGTTGCTATCTTTTCTACATATAAAAGAATAATAAACGATGCTAAAATAATAGTTTCAGATGCTTTTCACTTATTAATGCGCGTGGGTCTTCCGTGCGCATGGTAGCCATGTCATTTTACAGGTGCAGCTAGGAAGAGGTTTTCACTGGCTTCCCGCAGCCCCGCGGGCCCCAGGCTACCCCCGACCCCAAGGCTCCGGGTGGGCGCTGCCTGCGGGCACCTTCCCAGTCATGCCCAACTGGACGCCCTCACCGGGGCTCACACTGGCCCCTCGTTACTAAAATGGGTTTAGAATGGCACTTCCATATGGTGCCGACACTTGGAATAGAAAAATTAGAACAACAAAATGTTTATTTCCTCACCTATTTTCCCGAATAAGTCTTGCTAGCTTTGGTTTCTTTTTTCTTTTTGGGTGGTGGTGGGAATAGAAGCCGGGCTCACCTGGCTCAGCGCGGGTTCCGTGCAGAGCTGTGCCCCTAGCCTCCCCAGCAGCTCCCCTTCTTGGGTATCACTGGTGTCTCAGTGACCCCTCTCCAGTCTGGAGCGTGCTGTCCACAGCCACCAGAGCTGCACGCTCCTTGCCAGCCTCTGTCCCTTTTCTGTGTGCCCGTCTCCCCGGCCTGCCCTAAATCAGCACTCTCCAGAGTGGAGAGGGAGTCACAGAGACACCAGTGACACCTAAGAAGGGGAGCTGCTGGGGAAGCTCGTGGTGAGGAGGGGGACCTCAAGGGGAGCTCCCCGGCTGACTCAGCGTGGACTCACTAGAACCAGTTTTAAAGATTTTAGAATTTTGGCAAGAATTGGGAGGAAAGAAAGTTAAATTTCCGTTAAGGAAAATAAGCAAATAAAAAGGACTCTGAAACAGGAATTAGCAAATCACACCCTCAAGAAAAAAGAAAGCACATATATTTGACTGGAGCAGATGCCTCTCCCAAAAATAGACCCCAGGTTTCCTTGGAACAGAGAGGGACACCCTGGGGGCTTGAGCTGGCGGGCTGGGCTGACGGTGCCCGAGGGGTGTCCTGGCAATCTTGTTACTGTGTTTCAGAGAAAATCTCCTGAAATCTAACGGGTTTCTTTCAGATGAGGCTTTGGAAGTGGGCCCGTGTGAATCGGGACCTGACTGAAGTTCGTGCGGGGGCGGAGGTGGGCAGGAGAGCGCGACAGCAGGGTCCCGAATAGCTCTGCGCGGAAGCCGCGCAGGTGCAAGTGTTATTTAGAGCAGACCACAGCCCAGGTGTGCATCCCCGTAAACATCGAACCACAGAAGCCCGCCTACAAGTCCGCCGGCCAGCTCTGCGAGACAGGGAACTCAGCTTTATGTTTGTCTTAAGTTTTAATCTTTAGAAAGAATGTGGGATCAAGTTCCTTCTTCATGCTTTGAATTTCTTTTAACCTTAGTGTTTGCCTTTTGATCTCATTTCACTTATACTGGGCTGGATTGGATAACGATCAACATGACAGTCTTTGCGTGAAGGAACCAAAATATGCAGGTTTTAAAAAAAACGCCACTTAGAAGAAATTTGTAACTGGGCATGGTAGTGCATTCCAGCACTTAGGAGGCTGAACCAGGAGGTTCCCTGCAAGCTAGAGACCAGCCTGGACTCCATAGTGAGTTCAAAGCCGGCCTGAACTACAGAGCCAGACCCTATCTCAAAACTAAAAACAAACAAACAAACAAATTTCTCCATATAGATGGGGAAAAAATAATAGCTTTTAGTAGAGTAAAAGGGACTAGAATGCAGGCCTAGGATCAACATTTAGCTTTTGAATGACTAAGATTAACTCTAACATTCAAAATAGCCTGGTGTGAAAAAAAAATAGATTGGTATGATGGTTCATACCTGTAATTCTAGCACACAGGAGGGTGAGGCAGGCTGATTGCCTTGGGTTCAAGGCCAGCCCCTACAAAATGAGAACCTGTTTCAAAAAGACCAATAATAATAATAATAATAGCAAACTTGTATAATTTAAATAGAGAAAAAAGTTCATCATACATAATTCCTTGGGGTCATCTACTGTGGTTTCCCCTTCTTCCCCTGGGTCCATGAGTTTTCCTCCTTTCCGCACATCCTGAGCAGGCCACGCTCTTCCCGCTCTGCCTTTCCTTCCTGCTTCCTCTCTTAGAACAGTGTCTTCATGACTTGGGCACAGGAAGACTTTTTCAAATGCGTTCTGTTTCCTTCACACTGCTCCTGCCCTTGTACCCAGAGCCTGGAGGGCTTTGAGAGGTGAGCCTGAGAGGAACACAAAATATTTTTGTTAGAGACGCAGTTGTTTTTAATTTATTCTGAATATACAAACTGTAAAGGATAACACTTCAAATACCCACACCCTGCTACTCAGTTTAGGAAATGAATTGTCACAAATGCCGTTGCTGTGTGCTGCTTGACAGTACTGGGCTCGCCTTTGGATGTCAGTCCACTGGGGTCCTGGATGAGTCGCCCCCGCTCCGGAGGCCTGGAAAGCAGCACCCTGCGGGAGGGCGGGGAGCCCGGCGGCGGCGGCAGCGGGGCGCTCACCAGGCAGGTGGGGCTGCCTCTCTGTCTTGGCCTAGAGCGGAGGCCTCTTCCGTCCTTGCTCGGTCGTCCTGTACAGGACTGATCTGTGGAACCATAAGTTATTTGGGGACTTTTAGTTTAATGTTGAACGTGAATGTGTGTCTAGTGCATACAGTGATTTTCCACCTTGGAATGCTTTGCCTTGTTTCACTCCTTCATGATCCTTTTTGATGTCATCTCTTGACAGATTTTTCCTCTAGTGCTAAGAAAATGTTCTCTCAATTTATTTCTCCGTGTCAATTTGATAGCTAGGAATTGTGGCAGATATAGGAAGCAGAGCTCTGGTGTATATAGAGAATTTATAAGTGCTACGTTTCTGATGATCCTTTAGCATATTTTTTAGAAGTATTGCTTTTTGCATAGAAGTCTCTGATACCGTATATCTTCCTTGTGAGGTGTCAGTGTGTTCTGGGTTTTGGAGCTTGTTACATGTTCCTAAGGATAAAAGTAAACATAGAGTTCCTCTGTGCTAGACTGGAAATTTGGCAGATATAAAATTTTTATCCCAAATATATATTTTACAGTCTCTGTTAGTTCCCCCCCCCCTTGAAATCAAGAGATTCTGAAATTTCTTCATATGAAAGTGCTAAAGAAATGAAAGAAGATAGCTTAGGCCAGGGATATAGCTCAGTGGCGCAGTGCCTGCATGGTAAGTGCAAGGTTGTGAGTTTGATTCCTGGTACAAGATAGCTTACAGAGATGTCGGGACTGTTGATTCTTTTTTCACTTTTTTTTCAATTATATTTTAATTTTTTAACATGTCCTCTTCTTTTCAGTTTTAATTTTTGAATTAGCATATTTGCTATATGTAATGAGTACAGTCCTCATGGTGGCTGACACATGTACGTAGCGTAACACATGTAAGTTTTTTCATCCCCTTTTCTTCCCTTCCCTCCTCACTCCCTCCATCTCTTGGTCACCTTCCCTTTCACAAAAGATCTATCTCTCTTTTTCCTATTATCTATCTTTTATTTTGTTCTTTGTTTATATTTTGGAATTCTCATGTAAGAGAAACCATGTGATATTTAAGTTGTGTGTCTAATTTATCTCACTAACCATTTGGTCTCAGGGTGCATCCATTTTCCTACAAATGACTCATGCTTATCCTTCTTTATGGCAGAGTAGTACTCCCTTTAGTTCATATTGGTTATAAGGGTTAATGGGTTAATTTTGGCTGGCTCACACATGCATATAACATGCAGTACTTTAACTATTTTCACTGTCCTATAACCCCCTTGCTCTGCTTTCTCTCCAGTTCACATTTTTGTTTCAATACGTATGTTTAGATCATATCTATTTCCCTGTTATCTACCCTCCATCCAACCCCTCCCCCATTACTGCTCTCCTCTTGTCTAATCCTCTGCTTTCTACTATCTTGTCATCTTTTCTAGAGTCCACATGTTAGGAGAACGTGTGATATTTGTCTTTCTGATTCTCACATTCACTGTTTTCCTGTGGATGACACAGTGCCATTCTCCTTCATGGCTGGACGGTGCTCCTGGGTGTGTGTGTGCAGATTTCTTTATCCACTCACCTGACAGTGGGCTGATTCACTTTCATTTCCCTTATCCCTTATTACACCAGAGATGTTGCCATATGTAGTTAGGGCCTCACACACAAACATGGAATTCTCCTTCTGTAGTACTTTTGGAAACACTAAGAAGTTGTTTCTAAAATTTAAAAAAATTTAGGTTACTTGGAATTTATAGGTTGACTTTTAATTCAAGATTTAACATGACCTTAATTTTTTGTCTGTTTTTTTTTTTCAGCTGACTGGGCAAGTCTATTCATTACCTAAACTTGTTTTTCTTTTTAGGTTCAAGGAAAAATGAGAAATATGTATTATTCCAGTAAATGGGAAATTTAATCCATTAAAAACAAAATATTTTAGCCACATTTTAGATTTAAAGCCAAGAACACTATTTAAAAAAATCATTTCTTCTAAATGTTTAAGTGGCAAAATGCCAGGCTGCTATAAAGGATCTTTTTTTGTATTAGAAATCATTAAATGGGAAAAAAATCATATGACATTCAATACAGAGGCTAAATGAGAGACAGTTATTTACTTATTTTTTTTGTGTGGTGCTCCCTGGTCAGGACCCTGTGCATGTTAGGCAGGCGTCGAGCACTCAACACAGCCCCAACCCGAGAGGCTAAGTTTTGTCAGAACTCCTGCTAGCCTCAAGGGTGAAGTGAAGAATTTCAGTCTGTGCCATATGGGTGCTGAGTTAACTTGAAATGAGTGACTGTACCAAAAATGTGCTTACTAAAGGACTGTTGTTAGATTCCCAAAATCCATCTTAGGCACCAGGCCACCAAGCATTTCTCTCAGTGACTGAGAGGCCTGATGGCACATGTGTGTCAAGTTGCTGACACCACGAAACAGAGAGAATAACGAGTGTTTTAAATTCAAAAATCTGGATTCTAAAAGAACCTGGTGAGCCGGGCGTGGTGGCGCACACCTTTAATCCCAGCACTCGGGAGGCTGAGGTAGGAGGAGCATTGTGAATTAGAGGCCGGCTTGGGCTACAATGTGAGCTCAAGGGCGGGCTGAAGTACATAGTGTGACCCTGCCTCAAAAAACTAGGGCCGGGAGTTTGGCTCAGTGGCTTTAAGTGCCTGCCCTGGCGGGTGTGAGGTTATGAGTTCAATCCCCGGTGCCGCAAAAAGAACCTGGTAGGTTGTGACGTTGGGCTGAGGTTAACGAGCTAAAACTTAGGGGCCCAGGTCCCATTTAAGTATGAAATGTGGGGAAGTCATCATTTCATTGTAACTCTTACTTTGAAGAAGGGAATTTTAGAACCAGGGGAGGTGGCTGATTTGTGTAATCCCAGCTACTCATGAGGCTGAGATGAGGAGATCAAAAGCTCGAGGACAACCTGGGTAGTTCAGAGATCCTGTCTCAAAGCAAAGTGTAAAACAAAATTAACAAATGGGGGATGCACCTCGGCACTAGAACACTTGCCTCAGATTGCAAAAAGAAAACAAAGAGGGAGGTGATTTTTAGTTGACTACTACATTTAATTGAAGTCAATTGTGTAGCATGGCTACTGAAGCAGAAATCCTAGCCTAACTGCAGTCACTTTGTTCAATAAAGCTGCAGTCATTCTGTTCTCCACCACTGAACTCAGCTAAATCATATGATTTGTCATCAGATTGAAACTTCTGTGCATGTGCTAAAAACAACTTTGCTACATAGAACTGTGCTCACTAGGTACTCATTGTACCATGGCCTTCGGCAAAAGCTTATTTTGTTCTTGTAACTTCTGTTTGCCACCTTATAAATAAGACACGCTTTGTAATCACCACCTCAGACTTTGGAGATTACTCCTCTGGGGTCTGCTGGCGTCAATAAAGTTTCCTTTCTTAGCCTGATTTCCTGGCTACTGTTGATTCAATTTTTCCCACGACACTACCAAAAAAGAGACATTATCATTTTAAGTAGACAATTTTGCTGTGTTTTGTATAGGTCATTATTCATTGGCTAACACATGATTCATATATATATATATTTGAACACTACACTTCCTTTTTTTTCCTTTTTTGTTTTTGTTTTTGTTTTTGTTTTTTTGAGACAGGGTCTCACTATGGAATTCCCCTAGGCTGACCTTGAACTCACTTATATAGCCCAAATTGGTCTCAAACTTAAGGCGATTGTCCTGCGTCAGCCTCCCAAGTGCTAGGATTACAGGCGTGTGCCACCACACCCAGTTACGCTTGATCTTAGCCAAAAGGCCGAGAACCGATCACCACACCCAGTTGGATATTACATTTTAAAAGGGACATTGACAAGATAATTGCATCCAAAAAATAGGCCAGTAATCATTAGAGGATTTAAACTTAGAGGCAGTTTTCTTTTTTTTTTTAATTTTTTAAAATTTTATTTTAAAGATAGTAAAGTCCAACAAAAGATAACAGAACAATCAAAACAAAGTAGTAGAACTGGCAAAGAACTTCAAAGAGAGATACTATGAAAATAATAGCTAGTATATTCAATCTTGTTACTTTCAGAATAGTTGACCATTCCATCAGGCATAGCATAAACAAACCAAAAACGAAGCACTACAAAACCAATAAAAACAGGATATGAAATGAAGAAAAAAAAAAAAAAAAAAAAAAAAAAAAAAAAAAAAAAAAAAAAAAAAAAAAAAAAAAAAAAAAAAAGAAATGAAAATTAAACAAAATTAAGCAAAACAATGAGAAAAATATTGGGGCTCGAAGACAAGACAGAGGACAATCCCACATATTTGCCACACTGCACAATGTCATCTACCCAAGAAATGCTCCGACTGTGGACCTGAGGCCTGCAAAATAACCTAACAATGCAGAGGACCTGCTAAGTTCATAGCAACTAAGGTACATAAAGCAACTAAGTGCTTGTATTGTTAGAGGCAGTTTTCAACTCCTTGTAAAACTGAGACAGTGACTAGTGATTGATGGGTTAGGATGACTAGCAGCCAGGGAAGTTCTGTCCAAGGCAGTGCTATTTGACTTGAGTCTTGAAGGGTGATAAAGGGCCAGCCATGCAGGGATACAGAAGATGTTCCAGGCAGAGCACAGGAAATATAAAGCACAAAGGCTCCAGCAGCAGGAGATGAAGAATGATGAGTGAAAGGGGGGATTGTAAGAAATCAGGCAGGATAATGAGTTTGAGTTGATTCTTTTTTTTTTCTTTTCAAGACAGGGTCTTGCTATGTAGCTCATGTTGGTCTCATGTTTGGGCCCACTTTGCAGCCCATGCTGGCCTTGAACTTTCAGTGAACCTCCTGCCTCAGCCTCCTGGGTATTGGGATTATAGGCATGCACCACCATGCCTGGCGAGTTGATTCTAAATGTTACAGGTGTCATGTGGTTTACTTTTTGAACAGGTCACTTTACTGAGTGGATAATAAATTGTGGGAGAAGACTTGATGCAAGAAATAGTTTAATATATTATAAACATGAAACCATATTTCCTCCCAATTGTTACTTCCAAATTGTTATAAATAAAATTTTTTATCTTGACAAAATTTCAAGAAGGTTCCTTTTTTTAAAATAATTTCAAGTTTAGTGTATGTGCTGTTGAAGTGAGCACTAGTTTTTCATAATTAAAAGTCTTGTTTATTTGCTATTGACTTAAAATTGCTATAAAAAGTCTAATTTTTAAAAGTATAGTTCTGTCTAAAAACTTATGTTTCAAACTTTTAATTTCAAGAGTCTGAATTTTAATTCTAAACAAAATAGAATAACAGAGACCAGATTTACCTTCCCATCTGAAACAGCATAAAAAACTGACAGGAATCCTGTAATCCCAGCACTTGGGAAGCTGAGGCAGGAGGATCTCTGAGTTCTGGTCAGCCTGTGCTAAAGAGTGGGTTCAAGCCCAGCCTAGAGTATACAGCAAGACATTGTCTCAAAAACCCAAAAAAAGAAACAAGAAGGAAAAAAAAGCCTGGATATATAGCTAAGAGCAAAAACCCTGGTTCAATCCCTAGTAGTGCAAAAGCAAAACAAAATTGGGCCAAATTTATGAAATAGTAGTTGTTTCCAAGACATTAGGCAACAGAGAACAATGATTTCTGAGACAGAAAAGAAACAAGGATCCTACTACTACTGATCCATCTGATGCTTTAAAGTTTCCAGGCCACGGCTTCATGGATGAATTCTGCCAAATGTTTAAGTAAAAAATCATATTACCTCCACACAAACTCTTCCAAAAAGTTAGAGAGGAGGAAATACTGCTAGACTCATTCTTTTGGGTCAGCATTATTGTAATAAAAACTAGTCAAAGACATTACAAGAAAAGAACATTTTATTTATTTTTATTTATGTTTTTGAGACAGGGTCTCACTCTGCAGTTCAGGCTGGACTTGGGATCACTTTGTAGCCCAGGCTGGTCTTTAACTTGCAACAATCTTCCTGCCTCAGCCTCCTGAGTACTGGGATTACAGGACTGGGCCACCATGCCTGATCGAAAAGAACATTTTAAACCAATATCCCTCATGAATACGAAAGCAGAAATAAAAAGTAAAGTTTTAGTAAATCAAATCTCACAATTTATCTTTGATATTGCATCCTGATTAAGTGGAATTTATCCTAGGAATGAAAGGTTAGTTTAACATTTAAAAATCAATACTAGGGCCGGGAGTTTGGCTCAGTGGCTTAAGCGCCTGCCCTGGCAGGTGCAAGGCTGTGAGTTCAATCCCCGGTGCCGCAAAAAATAAAAAATAAAAAAAAAATAAAAAAAATAAAAATAAAAATCAATACTGAAAAAAGGAAAACTAGCTGGGTATGATGTCACATGCCTGTAATCCCAGCAATCAGGAGGCTGAAGCAGGATTGCCACGAGTTCAAGGACAGTTTGGGCTACAAAGGGAGTTTAAGGCCAGCCTAAATTGTACAGTAAAATCCTGTCTCAAAAAGATGGAAAAAAAAAAAAAAAAAGGAAAACTATGTGATCATTTCAAAGGAGAGAAAAAATAATATGAAACAATCCAGTATCTGATAAAAAAAACTTTCAGCAGTGGTGGCGCACGCCTTTAATGCCAGCACTTGGGAGGCTGAGGTAGGGGGAGCGTTGTGAGTTCGAGGCCGGCCTGGGCTACAACGTGAGCGCAAGGCTGGCCTGAGCTACACAGTGCCACCCTGCCTTAAAAAACCAGGGCTGGGAGTTTGGCTCAGTGGCTTAAGCGCCTGCCCCGGGAGGCGCGAGGTTGTGAGTTCAATCCCCAGTGCCACAGAAAACAAAAACAAAAAAAACAACAACTGCCGCGCGCCTGTCCCGGCCGGCAGGAAGACACACAGCAAAATGGGGTGTAAGGAAAGGCTTTAATCGTCCCTGGACGCCTGCGCTCCGGCTAGCCTCCACGCGGTCACTTGTGTGACTCCCGATCTGAGCTCCGGACCGGACCGTTCCTAATCTGCCTGTCACGGCGGCTTCTTCTTTCTTCTTCCTTCCTCCGCGGGCGGGAGCCTACCTAAATACTGTCCCGCCACCCAATCAGATTACAACAGAATATACCCTCTCATTGGCAGGCGTCATCACAGACCATACATACATCATTATAGGTGGGGTTACAGCTGTTGCGGAAGCAGGATGTAAGCTCCATCTTGGTATACACGATGGGAGGGGTAATCTACCTCAGGCTGCTAGCGGTGACACAGGCCCAACTTTTCTATGCACTGCTCTCGCATGGCGCCTCGGCCTACTCTTTCCTCGTAGGTCAGGTATGCCCAGGATCCCCGCAAGGATCCCTCGGCTCTCTACAAACAACAACAAAAAACTAGGAGTGAAAGAGCATGTCTGTCCTCAACTTGATAAAGGACATCTTCCTTGTTTCACAGACCCAGGAACTCGAGCAGAGAAGCTGAGTGATCTGTCCAGTGTCCCACAGACAGAGTGAGACCTGGGAGATAAACCCAGCATCCCTCCTCTTAATTATTATGCAGCAGTGCTTCTTCCAGTCTATCTGAATGATTTTAAGATTCTTCTCCTTTGGCTTTGGAAGAGGAGAGTGCCCTGGTCTCCACTCCTGCTGGGGTGGCCATGGACCCCTTAGCACAAGGGTGCTGTTTGCCAGGGCCAGCGCTGGCATTGGCACTGCCTTCCCCTGGGCAGTCTCCCGAGTTCGGAGCTAGGGGTGTGGGAGCGGCAGGGTGGGGGTCGCTGGAAGTCAGCTCTCTGTTCCTGGAAGGATTCTCTGGCTGTCTTTAGGTGTTCTGTCACCTCTGTGTCCTGGCCGCCAGCGCTGGGGGAAAGGAAGAGTTACTTTTTACTAGAGGCTGCTGTCACCTGGGACAGAGGATGGCGGCTTCGACTAGGGTGGTAGTGAAAATAGAATCAGATGAATTTGGAATGTATTTCAGAGATAAAGCCAACAGGTCCCAGTGGTGGATTAGATATGGGGGAGAAGAAAACAAGGATGAAAGCAGAAGGTTTTGGCGTGAGCAACCAGGTGGATGGAGGTGGCTTTTACCTGGGTGGAAAAGACTTGAGATGATCAAGTGTGGGAGTGTGAGGGTGGACTGGTCAGCAGCAGTGCTGTTCTACATGATCAAGTTTTAGTTACCCGTTAGACAGGATAGAAAATAGATGAGATACAAAAGTAGACAAGATACAAAAGAGTTAGATATAGGAGTCTGAAGCTCAGTGGGCAAATGCAAGGCTAGACCTATCCTTTTAAAGCCATGGGATAAAATAAAATTAATTAGGAAGAGGATGAGAGCAAAGAGAAGGCCTACATAAGCCTTGTTCCATCAATATTCAGAGAAAGAATCAGCACCCAGGAGCACGGTCTCTGTCCCGGGAAGTGCAGTCCTGTGGCGCTTTGCAGATCCCACAGGGAGTGAGGCATCCAGCTGGCCCTGCTGCTGTCAAACAGGTGCTGAACCCAGGATGTCAATTGGATTAGAAATAGAAGCCAACTTGGAGCGAAATACAAAGCTGAGACTAAATTACCTTTAAGATCTCTTTTATCTAGACGAGGCTATCACTAAAATTCTTATCCCAAAATCTTAAATATGAATATAGAACGAGAAACGATTTTTTGGTGAAGAATCCAGAACACATAGCGAAATTCTCAGTCACTTGCCTCATGCAAAAGGTTCTAGTCTTTGCATTTCTTTTGTGTGTGTGTGTGTGTGTGTGTGTGTGTGTGTGAAGAACATAACTGAAATGGGAGATGAAAACCTGGGACACTTATGTACATATTTATATTTAGTTCATGCTAAAAAGAATATGGTAGAATTCACCTATAACACAGATTTGAAAATATAAATAGAAATTTCAGTTAACTTTTTTCAGTAGTGAACCTACTTGTAAAACATTGTTAACCTTTTTCATAAATAGTAAAGGCTAGCTACCTACCCCCAGACCTTCCCCTAGGTGGTCCACTGTCTTTCAAACTTTGATGTGCGGTGTACGTTATAATCAGTTAATTTGCTATTTATTTATTGTTAATTGTGGTACTAGAGATTGAACCCAGGGCCTTTGCACTGAACTAGATCCCTGGCTCTTATTTTATTTTTTATTTTGAAATAAGTTCTTGCTCAATCACTAAATTGCCCAGACTGGAATTGAACTTGAGATCATCCTGCCTCAGCCTCCCAGAATGCTGAGATGATAGGTATATACCACCTTTTTCTAATACACAAAATTGTTCACATGATTCCAGTATATTTTCCTTAGATGCAAGTAGTTTCTAAGTCCTACTGATAGTATAAATTAAAGTGAGAATAAACTTTGATAGTGTAGTAAGTAGTATTTCATGTTCCATTACCTGGTACTTTGTTCTTGGTAGACTTTAAATACATATTCTTAAAGGAGTATGATTTTGTGCTAGCCATTCGACTCTATCTTTTCATTTTGCCACTTCTACACCTCTAGCTTGCTTGCTTGTGATCCTGAAGTATTGTTTATACCTCTTAAATTCTAGGAGGCCCTTTAAAAATTAGAGCTAAGAACCAAAAGTTAACACTGACATGATGTTGTTGCATATAAATGTAACCAACATATTCTTGGTCTCCACCCCAAGTAAGAGAGAAAATTCTAGCATGTTGGAGTGGGGCTAGAGAGCATCTATGCAAAAGCTCAATTTTTAAAAAATTGACATTAAGTGAAAACATTTAAATGAAATACTTCAGTGGTTCAGTTTTGTGTGCAGGCATCTCAGATAAAAATCATCTCATGACTTTACAATTTTGAAAGGTATTACCAGATGGGAAAGCACAGATCTGCCTTACTGGTATGAAATTAAAATGTGGAACTGATTCATTCAGTATCTGCCAGTTTCTAATTCTAACACATTTGAACTTTATAAAGTTACTCTAATAAAACTATATATCTAGGTATGATATCTAGTTAATTAAGCCTAGTAGAAAAAATTGGTCCAAGTTACAGTCACAGCTTTAGGGCCAGGGATTTAGTTCAGTAGCATGAACGCCTGCCTGGCAAGTGTGAGGTTGTGAGTTCGATCCCCAGTTCCAAAAAAAAAAAAAAAAAAAAAAAGCAAACAGAAAACAAGATACAATCACAGCTTTAAAGTGCTTTCATTTCTTCCTTTTCTTCATTCCTTTCCCTCCCCTTCCCATCCCTTTACTTCCCTTTATTGATTGTTCCCGCCACAACAAATGTGAAATGTTTGATTTGATGATTGATATATATATGTAGATAATAAATTTGGGAATCCCTATCTAACATTCTTAGTGGGCTCCTGACTTGGTATTATTATTGGGTTTCTCGTTTATACATTTCCTTTCCTTTTTTTCCCCTGATTTATACATTTCTGTACCATAAATGCAAAATAAAAAATCATTGCATGAAATCATGGCCTTTGGGGGATGCTCTAGAAGAAGGTACTTTAAATATGAATCATGCTCTTTTCCATTGTGGCCTTTAAAATTCAGCCTTCAACCGCAGTTGTGATTGTTTTGAGTTTGTTAGTTGCCTGGCACGTTATTTTAAGAAAGCAGAAGCAGCATTATTTGCACACTCGGAGATCACACACCTTACCCCTGACTTTGTGGCTCCAGTTTTTCAAAAGAAGTGAAGCCAAGATGAAGAACCATATGCTTTTCTGGGCAGTCCTGGCCATTTTTGTTAAGGCTGTTTTTGTGACAGGTATGTAGAATTTATAAAATGAGCTCAGATAAAAGGAAAAATGTAGCACAGATCTGATTTTGAGATGTAAAGATTTATGTTTAGTCTTTGGTTGGCTAGCTAGTCCATTACTTCCAACAAGCTTTAATCTTTATTTTGGCAGTGATATTTATGCAGACAAGACTCAGTGTTATTCTTTTTTCTTGTCTCATAGTTATTGCCCTACTATAAACCTACAGAATAGGAAAATACGTATTTTTGGCTAACTTACGGCCATGCTCATATGAATGTCCATATATCTTAAAATTGGTAATCCGTCCTTGTCTCTTAAATTAATATTTGAGACAAATGAAGTAATAATTACTGTAAGTAGAATATAAAAAGCATTGTGATTTTATTTCCTCAGAAAGATTGGTATTATTTCTAACAACTTTCTAGATCTGAGCCCACAAATATATTGAATGACCATTTCACAATGTTTAATCAGGTTGCCTACAATTTAATGGCTGTATATCTGATATTTTGTTTATTGACATTTCAGACATCTGTTTGAAAATGGATATATTTTGAATGTAGAAGTACAGTGTTAAATAATTTTCATCTAGAAGGCGCATGAATTAGAAGTGATATAATTCATCTGAATTGTTTCTAACACTTAATGAATCTCTTCTCATTTTTAGTCAGAACAGAACTGCAATTAAGAATAGTCATTATATATATTTTTAATAATAGCATTGAGAATAATGTTCTAATAATATTTAAAAGGCAAAAATTTTAGTAATAAAGCATTTATATTTATATATACTTAAGCATGTAAATATGTACATATATGAACATATTTATATACCTATAGGCATTCAAGTGTAAAATGTATAAGTGGTATATAAAATAGCTGTCATTTACTGAGCACTGTTTTGATCTAACATCCTACATAAATTAATTATCACAATAACCATATGAGGATAGGTTCTAACATTATTTCCAACATATAGTTGAAGCAGTTGAGACTTAGAGAGGTGAAATAATTTACCCAGGGTCACACAGCAGCAGGCGATAGGTAAAATCCAGGCAATATGTCCTTATAGTTCATACTCTTAACTTCTGTCCTATTCTGCCTGCATAAAAGAACCACCTTTTTTGCTGAGTGTGGTGGCACATGCCAGTAATCCTAGCATTGGGGAGGTAGAGGCAGGAGGATTGCTGAGAGTTGATGCCAGCCTGGATTACACAGTATGCTAAAGGCCGACTTGGAATACGTAGCAAGAGTCTGTCTCAAAAAACCAAAGAAGAAACAATACCAAAAAAGGCATTATCTTTGAATAAGCTTATTATGGTCATATCTACCATGCATTGTTATATAATCTTCTTTCTTTCTGTCTGGGTACTGACTCCAGGGCCTTCACACTAAGCTGGATCCCTTCTCCCCTTTTTGAGACAAGGTCTTGCTAAGTTGCCCACGCTGGCCTTGGAATTCATATCCTTTCACCGTGCCTCCTGGTGTACTTGGATTACAGGTGTGCACCACATGCCTGGCTTCTGCGTTTTTATTTGAATGAATTAAATTAAACAAATATTTTTTGAGTACCTAATATGTCTCAGATGCTCTCGGACTAAAGTAAGGGAAATCCCTAATAGCAGGTTTATTTGGCAAAATGCAGCCTTTAGGTAAGAGAATATTAAAATCTAAGTCCTGGTGAGTAGAAAATATTTGTACATTTTCCAGTAGATGTATTGGCTTGTCTAACATATATATATATATATTTTTTTTTTCTTTCTTTTTTTGGTACTGGGAATTGAACTCACAACCTCGCACCTGCCAGTCAGGAGCTTAGGCAACTGAGCTAAATCCCTGGCCCCTTGTCTAATATTTTTATATAACAACAGTTTTGATAAGTTCTTCCTAGATTTCTATTAAAGAAATACATTGTATTTCATAGAATATAGATATTTTTCATTTAATTTTCAATAATCAAGTCATTTACTTGACTCAGTATTTTTCCTATCAGGCATTACATACTCATTTATATTTCATTGAGAAAAACATTTAAGAGTTATGAAGATAGAAGTAGGGAAGATGACCCCATCTGAGTTACTTTACTCTTTTTACAACACTTTAAGAGTTATCCATTACCTTGAATTGCCTTCTTCAATATCATAGAGAGTTGTGTCAGAAGATTTATTGAGAACTTTGAACAATGACTTAATTATTACAAAGTGCTTCAGTTACAATGATCTTAAAATATTTTTTTTTTTTTTTTTTT